>AWOL01S0047700.1:236859-308808 GCA_000715115.1 Nicotiana otophora
CGAATTTATATACATTATCCTAGTCTCATAAATTACAGTATTCTCCTTATCGGGACTTCATATTTAATTGAGTATTGTCTTCTTTCAGTCAAAAGAGCAAAGAGCCTATATATACAGTATTACAGTATTTTCATTACCATTGAGCTATAATCGATGGGCAGGCCCCTATTGGGCAACCTCTGATCAGATAGTAAGTTATATACCGAGCCTACTGTGGCCGAGCGCCTATGAGCGAGCCCGAAATGGCTGAGCTATAGAGCCTAATATAGCCGAACGCCTATGAGCGAGCCTACTACGGCAGAGCAGTTATACATTCTGAGCCTTATAGGGCCGAACATTTATTTTACTTACTATATCGAGAGAGTTAAGTCAGTATCAGCAGGTAAGTATATCTCCATATCATCTTTGACTCCTAATTACTTTTAGTTATTATATTACCGGTTCAGTTTTAGCTTTCAATTAATCTGTTGCCTTACAAACTCGGTACATTATTTCGTACTGACATCCCTTTCTCTGGGGACGCTGCATTTAATGCGTGCAGGTTCAGACAGACAGGCGGATAGACCTCCTCAGTAGGTGCTTCCCGAGTTCAGCTTTATCGGTAAGCTCCATGTCCTTCGGAGCTGCCGGGTCAAGGAGTTTTATGTACATCTTGTGTATATAGGTTATGAGTAGCTCGGGGCCCTATTCCGATCACGGTACATCCATCAGTAGAGGCTTGTAGACATATCTTGTCAGTTAGTGCAGTATGTTGGGCTTATAGGCCTTGTATGTATATTTTGTTGGTTTGTCAGCTGTAGTAGTTATGACGGCCTTGCCGTCCCAGCTTTATATTGATGTTTAGTCAGCTTTGGTATACATTATGTTTTATATTTTTCTTCGCAAATTGTCTTGCAATGTGGCCCATGGCCAAAGTATGACATTATATGTTCATATTCCCTTAGTCGCAAGTTGGTACGCAAGGATAGGTGAGGCACCGGTGCCGGTCTCACCCTCCAGGTTCGGGGCGTGATAGTGGAACTTTGTTGAGTTGGAGGAATTCAGTTGTGATGGATTGGTTATGTGTAAATGTGTTTCGTAAAGTTCTCGATGAGTTCTACCACGACTTGGGATAGATATTTTCTAACAACACGAGGAGTATGTTGTGTATTTTGATTTTCTCCTGGATAGGATCAAATGGAATGTTTTTGGCTGATCGAGTATGCCTTCTACTTATTACTTAGAGTTGATAATGGGGTTCTCGCGTTTTCATATTATGGCATGATAGATGCGGTGCGTCGAATGGGATTGAAGTTTACATCTACTAGGTTGCGGTTTAGTTTTGAAGGGAAGGTCATGAATTAGATAGTGACAATCTTAGATGATTAGATGAATGCTAGTACTATTTGGTATGACCTGAGAAGGGTGAGCATTTCAAAAGACGCCTTGTGTTTTTATTTACGGATTCTTTTTGGTAGTGTAGTACTCGCCTGGTTGATCGAATGCTTATGTACGGATTTTGTTTTGTGGCACGGAAGAATTTTGAAAGAATTTCTCACAGAATGATTATGTATGATTATGGCAAAATTTGAGAGAGATGGTTCTTGGGGTGTTGAATGGTTGACTGCGCCTTGGTTATGGTCTTTCCGGGTCGAGGTATATTTTTCTATTAGTTTCTCCATGGTTATTGTCATGCACTTCGTGTATTCGATGTTGATTTGCATATGGTTGTTGATTTTGAGCATTATGACACAAGGTATTTCATGTGGACCGGTGTTTGGATTGGGTCACGTACCGCGGCAGAATTCTGTTAGGATATGATATTTTGTGTTGATTTTATGTGTTTTGGTTCTCTTTTGGGTGATGGTTTCCTAGAACTGTGCGTGTGGTGGTATCTGTCGAGCTTGCGGGACAGTTCTCTCATTTGAGTCATTTTCCATTTTGGATACATTTGAGTTATTGCTTATGAATACACAGATCGCACGGTTTGTGATTCTAGGTAGTATTGGTATGATATGTCAATAGAGCAACTTGTATTAGAAGAGACGAGTTCATTGGACGTGGAATGAGTTCTACTAAATTTGATTACAGTATGTTTTGAAGGATAATATAGGAAGTAACGTTATAATTTTGTAATGGATCTTATCGAGCGGGATAGCTCCATGACTTATTGATCTGATGAGTGGTTATGAGTTTTTGCATCTTTCATTCATAATGGGCAGTGTACAGAGGTTTTGAACGAGGTTTTATTTGATATGAGGTTTATTATTGTGTCGGGTTTGTTTTTGATGAGCTACTGTGATAGAAAATTATTGCTATGAGTATTCGATTTATGTGGTATCTCATGCAATTATATCTTGGGTTATGGTTGTGGCTTGATATATCTTGTTCAGACTTATACAATGTGTAGATGCGAGATTCTGGTTTTCTAATGAATTTCGGATGTTGGAAATTGGGTTCTAAGGTATACAGACTAAGGTTGAAGTAAGAATCTTCATATATGTTGTGTTGATAGGTTTATATGGATTGGGGTGATGTGGGATCACCCCTGGGTTTGTCCATAGTGAGTTTACACAGTGATTTGATGGCTTTGGAACGACTCTTGGCACGTTCGAAGACGAACGTATGTTTAAGTAAGGGAGAATGTAACGACCCGACCAGTCGTTTTGAGCATTTGCATTCCTTTCAGCTGGTTGAAGTCTTGAGTAGTTTCACATGATATATTATGACTTGTGTGAATCGTCGGTTTTGGTTTTTAGATGATTCATGATTTAATTTGGAAGAATGATTTTAAACTATGAAGCTTTAAGTTCAAAGAGTTGACCAAGTTTTACTTTTGTGTATTTGACATCGGATCGGAGTTTTGATGGTTTCGTTAGGTCCGGGTAGTGATTTTGAACGTCGGCGTATGCTCAGATTTGCATTTGGATGTTTCTAGAAGGTTTCGACACTATTTGGCAAAAGATGAAAATTTGAAGGTTTGGGATGTTCATAAGTTTGACCTAGAGTTGACCTTGATTATATTGGGTTCGAATTGTTATTCTGAGAGTTGTAATAGGTTCTTTATTTCATTTGAAACTTGTGTACAAAATTTGAGGTCATTCTGAGTTGATTTTATATGTTTCGGCACGAGATTTGGAAGTTAAAAGTTCAAAAGTTCTTCAAATTTTATTTGAGGCGCGATTCGTTGTTTGATAATATTATGTGTTATTTGAAGCCTCGAGTAGGTCCGTGTTATGTTTTGGAACTTGTTGGTATGTTCGGACGGGGTCCCGAGGGGCTCGGGCGTGTTTCGAGTCGATTTCGGACCAGTTTTCTCCATGTTTATGTTGCCGGTATCATTCGCGATCGCAAAGGAGAGACGTGATCGTGTAAAGGAAATTTAGAGTGGGCTGTTTTATTTCATCATGTTTGTGAGTAATGGGTCGCATTCGCGGAAGCAGTGGGACAGGAGCTTCATGTTCGCATAGATGTATCGCATTTGTGCTCGTTTGCTGGGAGTTGGGGGTCTCTTCTTCGCGTTCGCATGATACTTTTCATGTCCGCATACTATTCGCAGCTATGAGTATCGTGTTTTCATGCTTTGTGTCGTGAACGCGTAAGCTAATTTCGTGTCAGAGGCATTTGTTCTTCGCGATCGCGAAGGAAATCCGACGATCGCGATGAGTATTGATGTTTAGTGATTAAAAAGTACTCTATTTTGAAGGTCTTGGAGGCGATTTTCACCACATAGACTGGGGTATGTATTTTTTACTCAGTGTGGATTATATTTCGTGATTCCATCTTCGATTTTTGATACTTAATTGGTGATTTTGAAAAAGCAATTGGGGGTTTTAGTCTAAACTTTCCTAAAGTGAATATTTGAGTTTTGAACATCGATTCAGAGTCAGATTTGAGTTAAATTTGCATAGTTGGCCTCGTAATTGAATGGGTTGCTGGAATTTGTAAGTTTTGTTGGGTTCCGAGGTGCGGGCCCGGGTTTGAATTTTTGGTTGATTTGAGTATTTGATTAAAGATTTGGCCTTTATCGGTTAGGTTTATTTTCTTAGGCATTATTTGATGTTTTTGAGTTTCTTTTGGCTAGTTTCGAGCCGTTTGGAGGTCGATTTGTGCGGGGTGGATCTTATAGAGTATTGTTTGGCTTGCTCGGTAGTTGATTTGACTTGCTTGAGTTAAGTATCCTATCTAAACTTGGTTGAGGCACTAGTTGCCTAAGTTA
The DNA here is from genome assembly GCA_000715115.1 of Nicotiana otophora. NCBI lineage: Eukaryota > Viridiplantae > Streptophyta > Magnoliopsida > Solanales > Solanaceae > Nicotiana > Nicotiana otophora. The sequence goes on from AWOL01S0047700.1 coordinate 241,058, forward strand.
TATGTGATAGTTACGTGCTATGGGTGCACATATGTGTGGGGTTTGAGCCCATGTGTGAGCACTATGGTATTTATCCATGCTCGGGTAGTGCTTAGGCTATGATATGCCTAAAGTTGGCTGTTAAGCGTTAAGCTATAATGTTTCTCATAATTGTATCATTGTTGCGAACTATTTGAGCAACGTTTGAGGTTACGAAGAGGCTAATTCCCTGAATAAACTTGGTAATTGTTATTCCTGTGATAAAATTGTCGATTTGAGCTATGATAGCACACTATGCACATGCCTACACTTTAGCATGTTATTATTCCGGTCCAGGAGCATGAAATCTAACATTCATTCATCATATACATGTGTTCTTGTGAGAATGTCAGGCGGATTGTGATGTTATGCATGTGACCATGCCGCGTGGATTGTGTTGTTATGCATTTGACCATGCTGGACGGATTATGATATTGTGCATGTGACCATGCCGGGAGGATTGTGATATCCGCACGTCAGTTGTCCGTGTAACACATGAGTTGTCCATGTGGATTGATATTATTATCACGTGAGTTCTCCATACAGATCCAGATATTGATATTATAGCACGTGAGTCATCCGTGCAGCACGTGTGTTGTCCGTGCGGTAGTTATTATTAGCATGTGAGTTGTCTGTGCATCACGTTAGTTGTCCGTCCCCCTAAGGTCACCCTCTCATGTTTCTCTCCTGATGGTGTACACGCAGATTGTGAGAAACCGACGGGTTTCTAGTTGATGTGAGCTATGGGAGAGCTGGTTACTGTTATTTAAATTGGGTTTTGTGCCGCAATGGACTGATATGTGCTTATTGCATTTCATCCTTACTTACAATTTCCTTGAATGTTTACCTAATTTACTCGCATATCTTACTTATATGTTGGATTGTTGCCTGAGCAGCATGATTTAAAATAAAGAATTGTGAGCACGAGGTGGTTTTACCTGAGATTTCCTGATTTGATCATATATCAGTTCTATACTTGTTGAAATTATGAACTGTACAGGTGATAACGAGTATCATTTTTGATTCTTGCTTCTATTACCTTGCCGAGGTTAGTTAGGATACTTATTGAGTGCATGGGATTGGATGTACTCATACTACACTGCTACACCTTGTGTTGCAGATCTTAGAGCTGATGTTGCTGTGAATGGCGGGAGCTAGCATTGAAGATGTACCCGCATTCCAGATTTTTCTAAGACTAGTTCTTGGTAGTTTTAGATTTGAGATTCAATTTATGTACATTTCAAACATATGTTGTATCGTTTTTCATTTCAGTTTGTAAATCTAAGTCTTAGTGGCTCATGACGTGTACTACCAGTCCTAGGGGAGTTATATAAAGATTTAGTTATTTCACTTTTGTCTCTTAATTTTATTATTAAATTGTGTTTACTGTTATTTGGCTTACCTAGCTGGTTGAGTTAGGTGTCATCACGACTAGTTGGATTTTGGGTCGTGACAAGTTGGTATCAGAGCTCTAGGTTCATAGGTTCTACGAGTCATGAGCACATGTCTAGTAGAGTCTTGCGGATCGATATGATGACGACCATACCTATCTTCGAGAGGCTACAAGGCATTTAGGATAAACTTCCCATCTTTCTTTTGTTATCATGTAGCATAAATATAGCTTGAACCGTATTTCTTGAAATTCCTTCCACTCACTCGTGTGTTATGCCGAGCGTTCGGTATTAGCTGTGCATCGATGGCTTGTGGTTCCATGGATGAGATGCGACATATGTTTGCTATGTTTTGGTAATGGGCTAGTCTGGAGGAATTGAGGCCAGGTTTTGATCGCAGCTTGGGCTCGGTGGTTTCAGTTGTGCGAGTATGAGCTTGTTGGACTCATATGTACGGTTGTGTCCTTAAAGTGCGATTTACAGCTCGGTGAATAGTTGGATAGCTATATATAATGTGTATGATGTGACTGTGCAAGGTGGGATGTGTTCAGATGGTTTTGATATGACGGCAAGATTTTGCTTGGGATGTGAAAGGACTATGAATGCTTGATTTCTGTGGATGTGTTATACAGTCTTGAGTTATGAGTGTTTTGAGGGATGTGCAATGTTCTGAGGGTGTGTTATTCTTATGATGATTATGTGGGAGCTTCTTTCTACTAGTGGGTTATATACGTTGCAATTTGAGTTTGGATCGCTTGATGAAGTTGGCTTGATTGCCATGAGGATGAATGTGAGTTTATCGGATGAGTTGATGTATTATATGATTAGTGGTCTATGAGTTCATGAAGGATTTAGCTGAATTTTGGTGCGAGATCGTACCATCTATGAAGCAAAGTTATTGTGGGTTATCGGATGTTTGTTCTATGGCTTTGAGAAAAGTGGGGGAGCCTGCTATCGACGATTAGATTGCATAGTTATGCGTTGTATTGGTTTTGGCCTGAGGCATATTGTGGATCAGTTATGACTTGCAAAGTTTGAGATAGAAGATGACTTTAGTAAAGAAGTTTTTGGATACATGATGTATTACACTTAATGGATATATAGAGATCACGTAATGGTTTGAGTTGGTCATGCGTAAATGATGTAGTGTGCACGGAGTAGGGATTAACTCGGTTGTGTTTGGATGAGGTTACTTCTTTGGGTGTGGGTGTGATGATGGAGCACATATCGTTCGGCTTGTTCGGGCGGTGCATTTGAGTTAGAATGGGGTGGATGACTCTCAAGAAGGTTCTAATGGGTTCAAGATTCGTATGTGGTATTTTAGGAATTTTCAGATTTGTGAGTGGCTAAGACCTGAGATTGTCGTCGGAGGATGTTGGGACTCGCGGTATTTCTATATCATTATGGATTATAAATTTCAGTATAATAAAGTTAAAGTACAATGTTTTAGATTCACATAAGGACTCTTCATAGTAGGTATCTCGGATGCAGTATTCTGAGTGTTTAAATGGGAATACAGTGGCTTATGAGCTTTAGGACGACGTGGTTTAATGCTAGGATCTCTTGTGGTGTGCTTTGGGTAAAGATCGTGGTGTTCAGACAAGGAGAAGTGTCAATTTGAGGGTAATTCGGAAGGAACTCGGAGAAATAGATCAACTTGGTAGAGGGTTAGATCGGCATGGCAATGGAAATGATCGGTTCATTTGGTTCTTGTGATGTGGTTAGGCTTTACCGATGTTTTGTTGCAATATTCTTGAGTTTTGACGACCTGCGTGACTTGGTTGAGTTAGAGGAATTCAGTACTGATGACTTGGTTATGTGTAAATGGGTTTCGTAGAGTTCTACCATGACTTGGGATGGATATTTTCTACCGGCATGAGAAGTATGTTGCGTATTGTGATTTTCTCCTGGATGGGATCAAGTGGAAGGTTTCTGACTGATCGAGTATGTCTTCTACTTTTGACTTAGAGTTGATAATGGGATTCTCGTGTTTTCATATAATTGCATGATAGATGTGGTGCGTCGAGTGGGATTGAAGTTTGCATGTACTAGGTTGTGGTTTAACCTTGAAGGTAAGGTTATAAACTTTAGGCAGTATGGACAGTCTCAGATGTTCATATGAATGCTAGTACTATTTGGTATTACCTGAGAAGGGTGTGCATTTCATAAGGCCCTTTGTGTTTTGATTTACCGATGCTTCTTAGTAGTACGGTACTCGCCTGGTTGATCGACTGTTGTGTCATACCCCAAACTCGGGGAGCGCGACCGGCGCTCTACTGAGAAAACCTGGCCGAGCAAGCCTGTTAGATTTCCCTCTACCCAAACTCATCTATGATTAAAAAGGAGATGTACTCTTTATTAACAACTTCAATTTCATTCCCATTAGCAGCTTCATTCATAAATTCTAAAAATATTACGAGTTTATAGAATTAATGAAAACATAATTTTCAAATATCGACATTTCTAGTTCAATTCCCAATATCAACCAGAGCCCACAACCTATCTACGAAGCCTCTAAGTACAATAGAAGAGTAATATGAAAATACCGGCAACAAGGCCCCGGCTATACCTCAAAACAGTACGTGAGAAACAAAGGATACATGACCCCGAAATGAAGTGGGACTCACCAAAGCAGCTGAAAAGAGTGTACTGCTATCACTTATCAATGCCGCCTGCTGTAGAACCACCTGCATCCATAAAAGATGCAGCTCCCCCAGCAAAAGGGACGTTAGTACTGTCGAATAGCAATAGTATGTATAGCTAAAAGTCCTCTTTCAAAATAGAATGCCCATATAAAAAAGGCAACACATAGAAACAACAAGTCACAATCAACAATATCCAGATGTCCAGTTAAAACATAATGATTTTCAAAATACAAATTTCATATACAATTTTTGGATTGGGAGATCATTAGCACTGATATGCCACCGTCTTTGTTAGCACGGAGTCCGATCATGCCCGATCGGCTAGGCCATCTCCCCACAAACAATGTGGTTTGACAAATGATGCGAAAGAAAGTTGTTACCAAGAGTAGTACCACCATGTGCACAATATGGCATCCGATCACCACCCGATCAGCTAGGTCGCCTTCCCACATATGCCATGTGGGCTGACTTTTCCAATTCACAACTATTACCAGTTTCATCCCAACTAAGGAAAATAATCACAATTTCACCAATATATCAATTTCATCCCAAATAAGGGGAATTACCACAATCAACCCCTACACCGGCACGTGTAGTTTCAGGTATGGGCCTTATGACCCACCCTTTCTCGGTTTTGCTAATGATACTCCCAAAAAAAATATTTTTGATTTGATTTGAACACAAAGGTAACATAAATACAATTGTACTCACCTCAACATCTTTCACATTGTATAAATTCTCATTAGTATTTCCAGTCACTCACAACAACAATATTTCCTTGGCTCATTTGGCCATTCACAAGATTCTTTATTCCAGGCACGATGGACATATTTCATATTCTACACTTTCACCTCTTTTAATTTCAAAGAACACCATCAAATATCAACATATAGAATATTTCAGCAATCATATACCTCAAATTTATTAGTAATGAAAACTTTAAGCACAAAAGGTTTTTTCCCTAATAATAGGGCATATTGACCAGCAATGCAAGCACACATCAAAATCATAGACAATCAATACACCATTTATTCTCGTAATACTCTTTTCCAGAAATGACAATATACAATTTCAACACCTCAGTATGTAAGAACTCAAATCACACTGGATATATTTATAAAGCAAAGCATTAGTTAAAGCAGCCACTCATGGGCATGAATTGAGTACAAAAGCTTTTAGGCAATTCTATTTTCGAAATTATTTTTAAACAATTAAGTCGAGGCTCATTTCATTTTCAAGCATCTTTATAGATTATCAATAACACGATATTTTCAATCAAGACTTTAGGTACACATATGAGCAATTTAGAGTCTTGAGCACATCGACTTTTTCTCACCCTATTGGTATACTAGTTTTCATTTAAAACATGACTCAAAGTCATAACATTTTAATACGCAAACCATACTTTGAACATATATCTTTCTACATAAGGCTCATCCGGAATAGTCAAGTTTATAGGAGGTAACCCTGAATATGGAAATTAGAAATCTTGAGCCAACCATACTTGAACTTACGGGAACATTACGAAATTCGATTCTAAGAGAGAAAGTTTAGCCAACATACCTCAATGGAGGTTTTTTAAACTCTAAAATGTTCCGAAATTCTTAGCAACCTCAATCTATTTTAGAAATATGAGAAATTGAACCAAAATTAGGAAGATGATCATGGTTCTATCTCATTTGAGCATTTTATCAAACACTAGGTGTGCATTAAGGTTTCAAGGTCCCTTTTATGGAGGATTCCATCATCCCACAACCCATTCTTTACCATTTTTAGCTCAACAATTTTCCTACACCCCTTGATAACACATGCAAGCAAAATAACCAACTCCCATGCCCAAACATTATCTTACAAATTACCCAATTCTAGATAAAATTCGAGATGGAGGATTAGGGTGTAGAATCTTACCTCTAGGATGAAGATCTTGTGAGTTTTCCTTGTTAATCCTCCAAGATTTGGGCTAAGATTGATGAACATTTAACCTAGGGTTTCCTCTCTCTCTAAGACACTCTCCCTTCTCTCTAAAACATCAGATTTTAGCTCAAAACATTTACAAATCGTCTATTTAACGAAGTTGGGTCGGGTTAAAAAAACTTAAAAATATTGCCCCGGAACAGGATCTGCAGTCGCATATGCTACCGCAAAATGGATATGCGATCCGCATATCGGCCGTACAATTGGCCTCTGGAACTGGGAAAATCTACATGGGTTTGCGGTCACTATGGGGCCTGCATACATGTTATGCGGTCGCATAATGAACCGCAGAACAGTCCTCCGGTTGCATAGTCGACCGCAGAATGGTATCCAAAACTGCCCTTTTCCTGCCTCACTCTGCGACCATTATACAGTCCGCAGAATGATTCTGCGGTCGCATAATAGACCGCAAAAATGCATTTCTATGAAAAAACCTTTCCTTTATCCCTCAGTGCATTTTTCAACCCAAAAGGTCGGAGCACGTATACCTACTCTGGCACCACGAAACCTTGAATTCATTTGCAAAATTGTACAGGCCTTTACAGTTAAGTACTTCGAAATTTTCTAGGGTGTTACATGTTGATGTCTGGATTTTGTTATGTGGCACGAAAGAATTTTGGAAGAATTTCTCGCGGAATGATTATGTATGAAGGATGTGTCAGTTATATGAGTGGTGGCGATGGGATTCAGATCTAGTGATTCTTTTGTAATCTTGTGGTTTGGAGACTAGGGATCTCAGAGGCTGATTATTTCTTGGTTGCGGATTGCAAAGATATGGCCAAGTTTTCTAGCTGATGGTATTTTTGCGGGTAGGTTATAGTGGATCTATGTAAAGGTTATATATTCATTTAGGAAGGATCAGAATCGATTTGGAGGCCATTGGTAAGCCTAATAAGGATGTGTAGTCTACACCGGGTCGGATTTGTTAACTCAGCACAGTTATTGTTGAGGGGTGTGTCATTTGGTTAGAGTTGAGCTTGTTTGTGTTCTGATATGTTCTATGTGTTTCCCTTCTATGCTATGATGCGTTGTGATCGGTTGGGTATTTGCACACATGGTTCTTTCCATCTGGGTCTTGTGGAAAAATTTGAGCGAGATGGCTCTTGGGGTGTTGAATGGTTGATTGTGCATTGGTTATGGTCTTTTTGGGTTGTGGTATATTGTGTTATTCGTTTCTCCATGGTTATGGTCATGCACATCGTGTATTTGATGTTGATTTGACTATGGTTGTGTAAGGACCCGACAGGTCATTTGTGCATTTGTATTTCGTTCAGTTATTTGAAGTATAGACTAGATTCGTATGATGTACTATGACACGTGTGAATTGGCAGCTTTGTTTTCAAGTTATTCGGAAGAATGACACTCAACTAGGGAGCTTTAGGTTGGAAGAGTTGACCAAGATTGACTTTTGAGTATTTCTCCTTGGATCAGAGTTTTGATGGTTCTGTTAGGTCCAGATAGTGATTTTGGACTTGGGCGTATGCCCGGATTTGCATTTGGATATTTCTAGAAGTTTTCGGCACTATTTGACGAAACTTTGAAATTTGAAGGTTTGGAATATTCATAAGTTTGAACGAGGGTTGACATTGATGATATCAGGTTTGAATTGTAGTTCTGAGGATTGGAATAGCTTCTTTATGTCATTTGGGACTTGTGTACAAAATTTGAGGTCATTATGGGTTGATTTGATATGGTTCAACATGAGTTTTGAAAGTTAAAAGTTCTTTAAGTTTGATTGGAGGTGCGATTTGTGGTTTTGATATTGTTATGTGTGATTTGAGGACTCGAGTAGGTCCGTGTTATATTATGTGACTTGTTAGCATGTTTTGCACAGGGTCCCGAGGGGCCTCGGTTGTGTCTCCGACGAGTTTCGGATTATTTTGGTCATGTTGGCAGTTATGGTGCTGGTTCTTCGCACCTGCCTATAATTGGCAGCAGGTGCGGATGCGCTTATGCGATGGAATTCTCACTTCTGCGAATCAGAGGTGTCTTGGTGAGTTCCGCTTATGCGGAGGAACAAGCAGAGATGCGTAAGCGCTTCTGCGGGGTCTAGATCGCTTCTGCGATAATGGGCGTGAGCTGGGTGTCCGCTTCTACGGTAGTGCATACACTTATACGGTAGTTCATATGCTTCTGCAGAGTCTTATGTGCGGAAGGTGTTGCGCAGGTGCAGTCATGGTATTTTAAGCTGAAGTCACAGATGCGACATTTTAGTTCGCAAATACGAGGCCGCAGATGCCGCATCTTGTCCGCAAATGCGGAAGATCTGGGCAGAAGCATAAATATAGAGGGTTTGATCATTTGATCATATTTTTAGTTGAGGACCTTGGATTCTAGCGATTTGGAAGGCGATTTTCACCACATGGATTGGAGTAAGTGTTTTATACATGGTTTTGCTTATATTTCGTGATTTTATCTTCGTTTTTGGCATCTAATTGGTGATTTTGAACGAGAAATTGGGGGTTTGTCTAAACTTTCTTAAAATGGATTTTTGTTGAACATCAATTCAAAGTCGGATTTGAGGGAAATATGTATCGTTGGACTCGTAATTGAGTGGGTTATCAGAATTTTTAAGTTTTGTCGGGTTCCGAGGTGCGGACCCGGGTGTGACTTTTTGGATAGCTTTGAGTCATTGATTAAAGATTCAACCTTTATCATTTAGGATAATTTCCTTGGGCATTATTTGATGTTAATGAGTTTCTTTTGGCTAGTTTCGAGCCGCTCGGAGGTTAATATACATGGAATGGAATTTCTAGAGTATTGTTTGGCTTGCTCGGTATTGTTTTGGCTTGTTTGAGGTAAGTATCTTATTTAAACTTGGTTGAGGCACTAATTGCCTGAATTATTTGTGATAGCTATGTGCTATGGATGCGCACATGCATGGGGTTTGAACCCATGTGCTGACACTGGGGGTGTTTATCCATGCTTGGGTTGTGTTTAAGCTAAATAAGCCTAGAATTAACTGTTAAATCTTTTAAGCTATGATTCTTCTCATATTTGTAACATTGTGTGAACTATTTGGCCACGTTTAAGGATACATAGAGGTTAAATCCCTGAATAAACTTGATAAATGCTATTCAGTGATGAAATTGCGATTTGAGCTGTGATAGCACACTTTGAACATGCCTACAGTTTTGTATGTCAATTATACCAGTCCAGGAGCATGAGATTTGTTATTCATTCATCACACGCTGGGCCGATTATGTTTTTATGTATGTGACCATCCCGGACGGATTGTGTTATTATGCATGTGACCATGCCGGGTGGATTGTGTTGATACACATGTGACCAGGCCGGGCGGATTGTGATGGTATGCCTATGACCATGACGGGCGAATTATGATATAGCTTGTGACCACGTCGGGCGGATCCATCACTTTGAGCATCTGACCACGCCGGGATGATTATGATATTGAGCCTATCACCACGCGGCTGGTAGCACATTGAGTTGGTCGTGGTTGTGTGTGGATAAGGATCCATCCCCCTAGGGTCACTCTCTCATGTTTCTCTCTTGATGGTGTAAACGAAGATTGTGAGAAACCGACGGGTGTCTGGTTGATATGAGCTCTTGGAGAGCCAATTACTATATCTGGATCAGGTTGCACGCCGCAACAGGCCTTAGTGGCTTATTGTTATTGGATAGGGTTACGCGCCGCAACTGACTGATATTTGGTTATTGCATTGTATCTTTACTTGCAATTTCCTTGACTGTTTACGTGATTCTCTTGCATATCTTCCTTATATGCTGGATTGTTGACTAAGAAAATATTTTAAACAAAGAATTGTGAGAATCAAAGTGGTTTTACCTGAGATTCTATTATTTGATCATATATATGTTCTATACTTGTTGAAATAATGAACTGCATAGGTGTAGGGGAGTATCATTTATAGTTCTTGCTTCTCTTACCTCGCCAAGGTTAGTTAGGATACTTATTGACTACATGGCATTGGTTGTACTTATACTGCACTTCTGCACCTTGCGTGTAGATTTTGGAGTTGATGTTGATGTGAATGGCGGGAGCTGTCATTGAGGATGTACCACATTCCAGATTTTTCTACCACTAGTTCTTGGTAGCTCTAGATTTGAGATTTTGTTCATGTATTTTTAAAACATATGTCATATCATTTCTTATTTCACTTCATAAATCTAAATCTTTGTGGCTCACGACTTGTACCACCAGTCCTTGGGGAGTTGTATAAAGATTTAGTTATGTCATATTGACTCTTAATTTCATTATTAAATTGTATTTTAGTGATATTTTGCTTACCTAGCGGGTTGAGCTAGGTTCCATCATGGCTAGTTAGATTTTGGGTCGTGACAAGTTGGTATCAGAGCCCTAGGTTCATAGGTTCTACGAGTCATGAGCAAATGTCTAGTAAAGTCTTGCGGATCAGTATGATGATGTCCATACCAATCTTCGAGAGTCTACATGGAATCTAGGATAAACATCCCATCTTTCATTCCTTATCCTGCGGCATTGATTCATTTTGAAGCGTATCACTTTGAATTTCTTCCACCAATTCGTATGCGTATGTGAGCGCTCGGTATCAGTTGTGCATCGACGACTTGTGATTTCCATGGAGGAGGTGTTAGATATGTTTTTCTGTGTTTTGATGGCGGGCCAGTCTGGAGGACTTGAGGCTGGGTTTTGACCGTAGCTTGGGCTCGGAGGTTCCAGTTGTGTGAGCATGTGCGTTTGGACTTATATGTCAGGTTGTGTCCCCAAGAGTGTGATTGATGGCTCAGTGAGTGGTTGGATGATTATATGGTAATTATGTTGTAACTGTGGGATGTGTTCAGATGGTTTTTTATATGACGGGAAGATTTTGTTTGGGATGTGAAACGATAACGAATGCTCGATTTTTGTGGATGTGTTATACAATCTTGAGTTATGAGTGTTTTAAGGGATTCTTTCATGTTGTTCATTTGTGGAACGAAGTGGATTCGCATGTCTTGTTGACGAGTTCAGACTCTAGGAGACTAAAGTGGCCATGAAAGGGCATAGAGGGAAGCCAGTTTGAGGCTAAACACGTGGGTTATCTCCTTCATGGTAGTCTACGAATGTGTGATCCTTATGACGTTATGTGAAGAGTTTCTTTCTATCAGTGGGATATATGTGTTGCGATTTTGTAACGCCCCGTAAAAATTTCCCAGTGATTTAATAGTTTATAGTGCGCTAACGGTATTTGGGAATAACGTATTTGAGTATAAAAGGAGACCTATGGAATAGTGCCATATAATTTTGAAATGATAATGTACGTTTAAGGTGTGTTGGAACATACTAAGGAGTTTTGTGAATGGCAAGAACTTGTGTGGAACAAGTTGGATACATTAAGTGGAAAGGATGATTCAATTGGCACAAGACCCGACTTCAAATGCATAGAAGTCGCTCGACATAACAACTTAGGAGGTGTTCTACCTATCAAATTAAAGCCTTTTGAGTCTAGTTTCCAACACATCAAACCATTTGTCGTTTGGATATGTATACAGAAAGTTATGGCCATTTTACGGGTCCTATTTCATATGCGCGCCCAGATGCGCGGCCGCACATATTTGAGAGTTTCTGCCTCAGGTGCGGGGCCAGATGCGCGGCGTAGTATTTGGGCACTTTTGATACCAATTACATAGACTTTAGCTTGTATTTCAATGCATATTTAGTTAATTGTTATGAAATTTTGGTGTTTTGTAGTGCATGAGACTTGAAGACCCAAAAAACATGGAAAAGAAGTCAAAAAGCCACAAAAGGGCAGGAATGCTGCAAGTATGCGATCGCGGAAGTAATATGCGATCGCATACTCACTGCAAACTGAAGAAGATTTTTGGTCAACTAAAGACGAGAATGTGCGGTCCATTATGCGGTCGCATAACAGTTTTGCGATCCCATAATGACCGCATAATTGCAACTGAAGAATCTACGTAGCACTTCTACGATGGAAAATGTGGTCGCATAACTAATATGCGGACCGCATAATGGAAATACGACGAAAATCTGGGCTTGTATATCTGAACTTCTGCGATGCAAATGTCAACTATGCGGACCGCATACATGGTCTGTGACCATTATGCGGTCGCATAAGGGCTCTGCTAGGGCATTTTTGTCAAATCTTGACCCCGACTTTTAGTCCACTATAAATAGATTTACTTGGATTTTTGTGGGGTATTGTGTCAGAAAAAAAAAACTGCTTTTAGAGCATTAAATGCACCATTGCTTTAGAGACTTTTGAAGAAAGCATCTTGTATCTTTGTAAGCTTTATCACTTTATTTATCGCTTTGTTCTTAGATTTTAGCATGAGTGGCTAGTTTTAATTACTAAGGTTGTGGACCCTAGATGGGTGTAATGTTAATGGGTGTTTACCATTGAATATATATATATATATAATGTTTGGTTGATATTTATTCAGTTCTTATGCTTCATGTGTTGTTAGTGGTTGCAAACATTAACTAATTCCATTTCACTCTATATTTACCTGGAATAGTGGGCTAGGGTTTGGTTGACTTGAATACCAAAACCTCAAGGCTTTAACCCTTGTTTAATGGAATCGCCTAGGAATAAGTGGGTTCTATTTGGCATAAATTGGTTATTTTCAATCGCAACTCTTTTACATTTGTGAAAATCTTAAAGAGAAGATATTACCCAACTATTGGGAAATATTGGGTAGTCACTTAGAAACCATTTGCATATCAAAGGACTTTCCATTGGAAATATATCATATTAACACCGATAGCATTACATTCCATCAATGGGGACACAACCTTGGTTTTCTTAATCGAATTAAATTCATTCTCACAATATAATCGTCTTCTTTACTTCACGTAATTACTACAACATTTTCAAGCTAACATTTATAGAATTACGACATAAGTCAAGTCTCACACTATTCAAGTAATTGTTTCACACCTATTCCCTGTGGGATTCGACCCCAACCTCATTGGGGTATTACATTTGTCATCGACCGCCTTACATCATTTATTTAGGTGTAATTTGAGCGTATTAAATTTTGACGCCGTGGCCGGGGAATACGGTTTTGAAATTACTATTTAGTGTGTGCTTTACTTCACGTCTTTTTCTATTCTATCATACTTTGCTTTCTTTGCTTGGTGTGCTAGATAAATATGGTAGAGTATGATGAAGAAGAGAATCCTTTTGCGGATATAGATGAGTACATCGAGGACACAATTGCCATTGTCCCTCTGCGAGTTGATGTTTCTACCTTCAAGGTGGAACATGGTTTGATCTTAATGCTTAAAGCAGAGGGGTTTTTCAGGAATTCTACCGATGATGATCCGACGCAACATCTTAGAAACTTCTTGGGTGTGTGTGCAATGCACAAACAGAATAACGTGTCAGATGATGCCCTAAGACTGAGGGTATTCAAGTACTCACTAGCTGGAGAGGCAAGGAAATGGATCCAAAATCTACCACCTCACTCCATTCACTCTAGGCCTGAACTAGTCCGTGCTTTCCTAGCCAAATGGTTCCCACAAAGCAAGAAATCTGAGCTCAGAGATAAAATTTTCTTCTTCAAGCAACTACCGGGGGAACACCTACATGAGGCATGGGATCGGTTCAAGCTATACCTAGTGAGGTCGTCGAATCATGGTTTTCCGGACACAATCTTGTTAGAAAAGTTTTACATGGGTTTGGATCTGTTGAACCAATACATAGCAAAGAATGCGGCGGATGGATCTTTTATGGACAAAACATTCACAAGGATCATACAAATTCTCGACAAGATGGCGGAACATAATCAAGCTTGGCACTCGGAAGATACCACTAGTGGAATTGCATTCGGTACTCCCTCCTTGACCAACATGATTAAGGAGAACCAAGAGAGAGATCAAGTAATTGCCGGGCTTTCCACAAACATTAATGTGTTAACCAGGATGTTCGCTGAAACCAAACAAAAAAGATAAATGTTGTGGAAGATGTGCAACCCTTGTCAAACGAAGATTGCAAGGAGGAAAACTATATCCATAATTCTCAAGGTGGTTACCAAAGACAATCCTACCAAGGTCTTGGACAACAAAATCAATGGAGGACTAACCCGCAAGGGAAAGTCCATCAACAGTGGCAAAATGATCAAGGTGGTTCAAGGCAAGGTAATTGGAGCGACCACAACAAAAACAACTATGCAAACCGGAGTTCAAACCCCTATGTTCCACCAAAGGGGCAATACTCTAACCTTTCGCATTGGAAGGAAGGTCCTTCAAATGAGTCAAAATTGAAGAACATGCTTCAAAGAGTATTGCAAAATCAAGAAAGAAACGACACTTCAATGAAGAACATGGCCGAACTTGTGGGATCACATACCGCATCCATACAAAAGCTAGAAATGCAAATGAGAGACTTGTCAAAAGAGCAAAATCCACAGCAGAAAGGCTCACTCCCAAGTGACACTATTGCAAACCCACAAGGTAATGGGAGTAGCCCGACCTCTCATTGTATGGCAATCATAACTCGAAGCAGGAAAATACTTCTAGGAGAGAATGAACAAATAGTTGAAGTGGACGATCTTGAACAAGAGGGTGAGGCACAAGTTGAGGTGCCAGTTGCTATTGAAGTTCAAAAGATCCCAAAAGAAGTGAAAGTCCAAGAAGCGAACCGTGAAGAGGTAAAGGAAAAAGTAAAAGAGGCACCAAAAGCTCTAGCACCAATTCCTAGACCCCCCCACCCTCCATTCCCTCAAAGACTTGCTAGGAGGGTTGATGACAGCAAAGTTGAGAAATTTTATGACATTCTCAAGCCATTATCGGTGAACATCCCATTTGTGGAGGCATTTCAAGAGATATCGGGTTTTGCTAAATACTTGAAGGACCTGATAACCAAGAAGAAAACCACCAAGAATGAAGTGGTTAATGTGACTCACCGGGTTAGTTCCATCATTGCAACAACTACCGTTCAAAAGAAAGAAGATCCGGGAGCCTTCACCATTCCATGCACTATTGGTATGCGAGATTTTGCAATGGATTTTTGTGATAATGGGTCTAGCATTAATTTGATGCCTCTTTATATTTACAAGCAAGCGGGGTTAGATATGCCGAGGCCTACAAGCATGAGGTTGCAAATGGCCGATCGTTCAATCAAAAGACCGTTGGGGACTGTTGATGATGTCCTTGTGAAAGTGGGAAAGTTCCTCCTTCCTGCTGATTTTGTGATCCTTGACTGTGCTGTTGATAAAGAAATCCCTATCATCTTGGGGAGACCATTCCTTGCTACCGGAAGAGCACTTATGGATTCGGAACGAAATGAGATCAAGTTCCGAGTTAATGATGAAGAGGTCACCTTCCAAGCAAGTAAGGGTATGAAGTTGCCATATGCATATGAAAGCATATCACCCATTTATGTTGTGGATGAGGTATAATATGCAATTGAGATGAAGATGGAAGAAGAATGCCTTGGTGAGGCCTTGGCGGCTATATTGGTGAATTTTGATGGTGAAGACATAGAAGAGTACATGGAATCGGTGAATGCATTAGAAGGACGTGGGTCCTTCACTTATGCACCAAAGAAACTCTCTCTTGACTTAGAGAATAGAGTCATACCCCCCGCCAAGCCTTCAATTATGGAGCCGCCACAACTTGAACTCAAGTCACTTCCACCGTACTTAAGGTATAAATTTCTTGTCTCTAATGATATTACCGGTAATCGTTTCTTCTTTGTTGAATGATGTGCAAGTAGATCAATTGTTGAATGTCCTAAGGGAGCACCGACAAGCCATTGGGTGGACAATAGTGGACATCCGAGGGATTCTCATCGGAATTTGTGAGCACAAGATAAAATTGGAGCAAGAAAGTAAACCGAGTGTGGAGCATCAAAGAAGGTTAAACCCTACCATGCAAGAGGTGGTGAAGAAGGAGATCATCAAGTGGATAGACGCTGAGGTAGTCTACCACATTGCCAATAGTTCTTAGGTGAGCCTGGTGCAATGTGTGCCGAACAAAGGAGGCATGACCGTGATCCAAAACGAGAAAAATGAGCTCATCCCGACGAGAATTGTGACCGGATGGAGACTTTGCATGGATTACCGAAAGCTCAACAGTGCCACATGCAAAGACCATTTTCCTATGACTTTTATTGATCAAATGCTTGATCGGCTAGAGGGAAGGTCATTCTATTGCTTCTTGGATGGATATTATGGATACAACCAAATCAATATCGCCTTGGAAGATCAAGAGAAGACAACATTCACATGCCCATATGGTACTTTTGCCTTTAGCCGTATGCCCTTTGTGCTATGCAACTCCTCAGCTACCTTTCAACGATGCATGATGTCAATCTTCTCGGACATGGTGGAAGACTTCCTATAGGTGTTTATGGATGACTTCTCTATAGTGGGTGATTCCTTTGAGCATTGTCTTGACAACCTTAAACAAGTGTTCAAAGGATGTGAAGAAACAAATCTCGTGCTAAACTGGGAGAAGTGCCACTTCATTGAAGACGAGGCCATTGTTTTGGGCCACAAAATTTCCAAACAAGGCATAGAGGTTGACCGAGCAAAGATTGAAATCATTTCCAAACTTCGTCCACCCATTTCAGTAAAAGGTGTCCAGAGTTCTTTGGGACACGCCGGCTTCTATAGGCGTTTTATCAAGGACTTCTCAAAAATTGTAAATCCCATGTGCAAGCTCCTTCAAAAAGATGCAAAGTTTGTATTCGATGAGAAATGTCTCAAAGCTTTTGAAGAATTGAAAGAAAACCTTACCATGGAACCTGTTATTGTCACACCCAATTGGTCCCTTCCATTTGAACTCATGTGTGACGCCAGTGGTGTTGCTATTGGGGCGTGCTTGGTCAACAGCATAACAAAATCCTTCACCCTGTCTACTATGTAAGCAAGACACTCAATGGTGCTCAAATGAATTATACCGTGACTGAGCAAGAACTTCTTGCCATTGTCTATGCTTTTGAAAACTTTCGAGCCTATTTGTTGGGGTCCAAAGTGATAGTTTACACCAATCATGCTGCTCTTCACTATCTTATGGTGAAGAAGGATGCCAACCTAGATTGATTCGGTGGGTCCTTTTATTTCAAGAGTTTGATTTTGAAGTCAAGGATCAAAAAGGGACAGAAAATCAAGTTGCAGATCACCTATCTAGGCTTGAAGAAGCAGGGAGGCCAAAAGAGAACCTGGAAATCAATGACACCTTTCCAGATGAGCACATATTGGCATTGTCTGGCACATTTATTCCTTGGTATGCCGATATTGCTAACTTTTTGGTTATTGACCTTGTCCCCGATGGATTGGAAGTTTATCAAAAGCAAACATTCTTGCAAGAGTGTAGGCAATACTATTGGGAGGAGCCTTTTCTATTCCATATTTGTGCCGACAACATCATTCGACGTTGTGTTCCGGAGGATGAGGTAATGCTAATTCTCAAGGCATGCCATGACTCCCCTGTTGGGGGCCATCATGGAGGAAATCGGATAGCGGCAAAAGTGCTCGAATGTGGCTTCTATTGGCCATTGATCTACCATGACGCAAATAAAATGGTCAAGGCCTGTGATCAATGTCAAAGACAAGGGTCAATCTCTAAAAGGCATGAAATTGCCCATGAACGTTCTAATGGAGGTCGAGATATTTGATGTATGAGGGATCGATTTCATGGGCCCCTTTGTGAGCTCTTATGGCATGACATATATCTTGGTGACTGTGTACTACGTCTCCAAGTGGGTCTAAGCAATCGCCTTGCCCAACAATGAGGCAAGGAGTGTGACCATATTCTTGAAGAAGAACATATTCACACGGTTTGGTACTCCCAGGGCCATCCTTAGTGATGGTGGTTCTCATTTTTGCAACAAGTCTTTCACCGGGCTACTCAAACAATATGGCGTAAAGCACAAGGTGGCCACACCTTATCATCCTAAGTCGAGTGGTCAAGTTGAAGTTTCTAACAGGGAGATTAAAAACATCCTAGCAAAAACTGTCAATGCAAACAGGACCGACTGGTCAAGGAAGCTAGATGATGCGTTGCGGGCATACCGCACAACATTTAAGACTCCCATTGGCACCTCACCGTACCAGTTGGTTTTTGGTAAGGCGTGTTATTTGCCTGTGGAGCTTGAACACAAAGCCATGTGGGCTCTGAAAAAGTTGAATCTTGATTGGGCCGAAGCTGCTAACCTGAGAATGACACAACTCAATGAGATGGAAGAATTCCGCCTCCATGCCTATGAGAGTGCAGCCATGTACAAGGAGAGGATGAAGTTTGTTCATGATAAGAAGATCTTAAAGCGGTAATTCAAATCCGGTGAGTTGGTCTTACTTTTCAACTCAAGACTCAAGTCATTTCTGGGCAAACTCAAATCCAAATGGTCTGGCCCGTTTAAAGTTGTGAGTGTGTCTCCTTATGGTGCCATTGAATTGGAGTCGGATGACGGAACTCGAACTTTCAAAGTAAATGGTCAATGGGTTAAGCACTACCTCGGCACAATAGGAGAAAGGCACTTGATAGAACATTTTGCTCTCAAGGATAGTCCGACACCAACATCCACCACTGACTAGCCCAAACGGACCCAACATCGTCGTGCCGTGATGTTAAATCAAGCGCTTCTTGGGAGGCAACCCATGTGTGGTAACATCCTATTGTTAGTTTTTCATTTTAGTAGGTTTAGTTGTTAGTGTTGAGCAGGTTGACGTGTATGTTAGAATGCAGGTTACCCAAAAGACCATGAAACAGTGTGCAAGGACTGAGGTAAATGAAGAAAAAACAAATCAGAGGTTTGCGGCAACAATGCGGTCGCATATGACTGTGCGAACTGCATAGTGGTCGCAGACATAGCCAGAAAAACTTGGAAAGTTGGGTATGCAAATATGCGGTAACATTTCAAATTATGCGTCCTGCATAGCAACTATGCGACCGCATACGGCGTCGCAAAATGACGATGAGCAACCTAGTCCTAAATCCATTGCATAACACATATACCACCGCATAATATGTTATGCGATCAACGTGCCCACCGCAGAACTCTCAGGTATAAGACCCTAAACCCGTCGCATACATTCACTCTCACTCACACACGAACACTGTACAACACACATAGCAATCCAAAATACAAAAAAAAAAAGAACCAAAATCACATAGCAAGGATCAGCATTGTGGAAAGATTCACTCCATTCATATCTCAGAATTAATTTTTACCTTGCAAAGATATCTTGTATGTGAACCTCTTCCCTCTTTCTCATAATTATGCTAAACAATGGCATGTGCTTGCTTCCCTTTCTTTCTCCTTCTTCTCAAAGTTGATCATTGGGGATCTGCATGGATGAATTGTTTTACATTCGAGTGATAGGAGTCCTGTAAGTGAGGGGCTTGACCATTTTTTCTGAGGAAGACGATCTTTGCGGTCCACATAATTGGTTTGAGGTCTGCAAAGTCGTCGCACATCGGAACCCTAGGTGGCCTGGTGTAACGTGATTTTGCGATGGAATATGTGATCGCAAACTTGTTTTGCGGACCGCACAGCTGCCGCAAACAAGATCAGAAAAATTGCTTTTATTGTGAACAGAAATACGACCATTTTGCGGTCACATAACAAACTTTGCGGCAGTATTTTGCGATCGAA
The DNA here is from genome assembly GCA_000715115.1 of Nicotiana otophora. Taxonomy (NCBI): domain Eukaryota; kingdom Viridiplantae; phylum Streptophyta; class Magnoliopsida; order Solanales; family Solanaceae; genus Nicotiana; species Nicotiana otophora. The sequence goes on from AWOL01S0047700.1 coordinate 260,651, forward strand.
TAATTTGTTACTTCCTGGGCATGTAATTCGGCGATGGGTTTGCGGTCTGCAAAGATGTTATGCGATCGCATAACCTATCGCATAAGTCGTCTGCCTCTTTCATTTTCTATCAACATGATTGCTATGCTACATCCACCCCTTACATATTGTTTCATTGACAGGAATGGCACCAAAGAAGTCTATTGCAACGCGATCACCATCCTTTCGTGGAGAGAAACGGCCTGCTGTTCTGAGCCAGCAGGCCCAACAGTCTAAACGTACACGGCCTGAGACAATCCGCAGCACTTCTGAACACTACTCCCAGTCTGAAGAGGAGGAGGCATAGATTAACCTCCTGCCATCCATTGGCCTACAAGCTGAAGCACGATGGAAGAGTGGGGAAGATCTAAGATTTGGGGTCCCCGACTCATGGAACCTATACAAAGAAAGGATAGCAAAGAGAAACATTCTTGAGGAGAAACGGTTGAGTCTAAATGGTCTGAAAGAGCACTATCCTCACATAATTGGAAACATTATTTAGAGGCAATGGGAGTTCTTCACCGAAATCCTAGATGAGTATAATGAGACACTTGTGAGGGAGTTCTATGCTTCTTATGCTACCTCATGATATGCTGAGAAACAAAAGGAACAGGGTAATTCTACAGTCCGTCCAAGTTCGGAGGGTTCAAATTACTCTGTGATACAGGTACCAATAATGACCTATACTTTGAGGACTGGCCATCAGGCATGGCTGAGTACGATGCAAAAATCGCCAACAGTGACATTGAGCGTGCCTGGATTGCTTCTGTAATAGCAAAGGGGACCCCCTCCTGGATTGACCCACGCCACAAGATTTACATGCGGGATTTCACCCAGGAAGTTCGATATTGGCTCAGCTTCGTCTTCTCCCGTCTTATGCCGATTAGGAATTATACTGTCATAAACATTGAAAAGGCACTCATCATTGCATGCATCATGTAGGGCATAAAGATTGATGTGGGACATATTATATTCAGGGAGCTGGGGATCAGGTCAAACAAAAAACAAACATCCCTTCCTTTCCCGTGTTTGATCACGACTTTATGTAAGGTTGTGGGAGTTCCCCCTATCCCAAAGCATGATTGTATTGACAAAGCTATCCAAGCTATTGACATCACTCGGCTAAGTGATCCAGTAGACATGGAGACGGACATCCAACCTGAGACTTCACTCCCTCATCCATCAGATTCATCAGCACATGTTGCTACCCACTCACTGCCTGACACTCCCGCCCCAGCCACCTCCATATCCACTCCTCAGCCAACTACTAAACAGCTACCTGCCGTGTTACCAGCTCTCTCAAAGATGGATCTACTAGCCCAGCACGCCAATGCTAAGGTAGACCGGCTGATAAAGGAACTCCCGAATCTTATCAAGCAATCATTGGCCCTCATTCACGCCTCAGTGAGCGTTCTTCAACAACAACATAAATCATATGAAGATCGCCGAATGTACTTTGAAGTGCAACTTGAGAGGGTCGAGTGAGGCAAAGTGGGAGATATGCCTCAGCTCAGGAAAGAAGCTGTTGAGCTGAAATCGAAGCTGCACAAGATGCAGAACTTGGTGTTCGACTTGACCTCCTTTCTCCCGGAGAGCGGCGAGCAGGGTATAGGTACCTCCATTCCGGTCTTGGATTTGGACTTTACAAACATTATGCCAACCCCGAGAGCATAGGGTGCTAAGACTTCAAAGGGTCCAGCTTCCAGTGTACATATTGACACTCCTTAAGAGGAGGGATCCGGAGAGTCGGAAGGGGAGTCTGATGAGGGAGCGACTGAAGATGAGGAAACCGATGAGGACGCATTGATAGAAGAGACTGAGGGTCAGAGGGCCAATAAGGGTAAGCAAGTGGCTGCTTCTACAGATGCACAAGATGAAGAGGAAGTAGACGTGCAGATAGCAATTGCACATTCTTTTACTGATATGGTCACCAAGGCACATCCATCGATCACACAGTCCTCACTGGGAGAAGCTAGCAGCTCCCAGCGTCAACCTCACAACAGGTGGAACTTCCTATCCCTGCCTCAGTGACTACTACACAGTCCGAGGCTCCGCCTGTTGCTTCCACAGTGCCAGAAAGTGACTCCACTACTGGCCAGAATACTCCAGCCCTTCCAAGCACTTAGTGCGCACTAGGAAGCCCCTAAACTTTGCTTTTACATTTTCTATGCATTAGGGTCAATGCATGCTTTTGAAGTTGGGGGTGGGGGTTGTCATATTTTGTGTAAACGATTGTACATAAACTCTTTTCTTTAACAATATAGATTGGTAGCTAGAAATAAATTCCCCTTAGTTTTTCTTCGCCGGTTTCTTTTCCAAGGGTGTAATAGTAGAACCACGGCAATAGCATGGAATGTTTTTGACTTGTTTGGTGTTGATTGTTTAGTTTCAAGCATGTAATGACTCTATAAAAATAAATCATACCCTTCTTTATAAATATATATATATATATATATATATATATATATATATATATATATATATATATGGTTAGTCATTGTAAACATGAGGCTCTCTCTTTGACTTTATGCTTACTCAGAAATAGAAGTAGTATAGGATAGTATAATTTTGTTTTAGTTGCTTGAGGACAAGCAAGAGTTTAAGTTGGGGGTGTTGATGTGCCGTAGAATTTGGGCACTTTTGATACAAATTACATAGACTTTAGCTTGTCTTTCAATGCATTTTTAGTTAATTCTTATGATCGTATGGTGCTTTGTACTGCATGAGACTTGAAGACCCAAAAGAAATGAAAACAAGTCAAAAAGCAACAAAAAGGCAGGAATGCTGCAAGTATGCGATCGCAGAAGTAATATGCGATCGCATACTCACCGCAAACTAAAGCAGATCTTTGGTCAACTAAAGACGAGAATGTGCAGTCCATTATGCAGTCGCATAACACTTCTGCGATCGCTCAATGACCGCAAAATTGCAACTGAAGAATCTGTGTAGCACTTCTACGATGGAAAATGTGGTCGCATAACTGATATGCGGACCGCATAATGGAAATGCGACGGAAATCTGGGCTTGAATATCTGAACTTCTGCAATGCAAATGTCAACTATGCGGACCGCATACATGGTCTGCGACCATTATGCGGTCGCATAAGGGCTCTGCTAGGGCAGTTTTGTCAAATCTTGACCCCGACTTTTAGTACACTATAAATAGATTTACTAGAGTTTTTGTGGGGTATTGAGTTAGAAAAAGAGACTACTTTTAGAGCAGTGAATGCACCATTGCTTTAGAGACTTTTAGAGAAAGAATCTTGTATCTTTGTAAGCTTTATGACTTTATTTATCGCTTTGTTAATAGATTTCAGTATGAGTAGCTAGTTTTAATTACTAAGGCGGTGGACCCTAGATGGGTGTAATGTTAATGGGTGTTTACAATTGAATATATATATAATGGTTGGTTGATATTTATTCAGTTCTTATGTTTCATGTGTTGTTAGTGGTTGCAAACATTAACTAATTCCATTTCACACTATCTTTATTTGGAAATAGGCTAGTGTTTGGTAGAATTAAATACCAAAATCTCAAGGCTTTAACCCTTGTTTAATGGAATCGCCTAGGAATAAGTGGGCTCTATTTGGCATAAATTGGTTATTTTCAATCGCAAATCTTTTACATTTGGGAAACTCTTAAAGAGAAGATATTACCCAACTATTGGAAAATATTGGGTAGTCACTTAGAAACCATTTGCATATCAAAGGACTTTCGATTAGAAATATATCATATTAACACCGATAACATTATATTCCATCAATGAGGACACAACCTTGGTTTTCTTAATCGAATTAAATACATTCTCGCAATACAATCGTCTTCTTTACTTCACGTAATTACTAAACCATTTTCAAGCTAACATTTATAGAATTACGACATAATTCAAGTCTCACACTATTCAAGTAATTGTTTCACACTTATTCCCTGTGGGATTCGACCCCAACCTCGTTGGGTTATTATATCTGACATCGACCGCCTTACACCATTTATTTAGGTGTAATTTGAGCGTACCATTAAGTCATTTTGGCCTAAAATTTGACATTTTAGAGTGAGAGAGAGTGCCCTAGAGTGAGAAGGTGTTTTTCAATAATTGTTCTTCACTTCTTGCGCAACCTTTGGAAGATTAAGAAGGCAAACTCGCTAGGTCTTCATCCTAGAGGTAAGATTCTACACCCTAACCCATAATTTCAAAATTTTCTGAAAATGGGTAATTAGTAAGATAATATTTGGGCATGAGAGTTGTTTATTTTACATGCATGTGATATCAAGTGGTGTAGGAAGATTGTTGAACTAAGCATGGTAAAGATTGGGTTGTGGGATGATGGAATCCTCCATAAAAGAACCTTGAAACCTTATGCACACCTAGTGTTTGATAAAGTGCTCAAGTGAGCTAGAACGATGATCATCTTCCTAATTTTTATTCAATTAGTTATATTTCTAAAATAGATTGAAGTTGCTAAGAATTACGGCACCTTCTAGAGTTTAAGGAAGCTCAATTGAGGTATGTTGGCTAAACCCTTCTTTAAGAATTGGAATTCCCATTATCCTTAAAAGTTCCAAGATATTGATTACAAATCGAGTATTCCGATAAGCTTTTTGATAAAGATATATGTTCAATTCGTGTTTCAAATGCTCTTATCGTATTGCATTATAAATTGAGGATGTGTTCCAAACTATGGATTGTGTATCCACATGTTATGATTTCATGTCGTGATTTATGTGAAAGTTATTATGCCAAGTTATGTAGAGATTGTGATTATGACATACCTCCACCTGTATATATTGGGGTGAGGCGGCATGACCGCTTTGTGTAGGGACTATGGTATTATGGGATTGTACCTCTACCCGCATACATTAGGGTGAGGCGGTACGACCGCTTTGTGTATAGTTTTGGTATTGTTGTGGCACCACCACCCACATATATATATATATAGGGGTGAGGCGGCAGGGCTTTGTGTTGGTATTGGTATCGTTGATGCATTTCCATCCGCATTTCCACCCGCTTTGTGTAGGTTCTTGGTATTGTGGTTATACCTCTACCCTCATATATTGGGGTGAGGCGGCAGGGCTTTGTGTTGGTATTGGTATCGTTGATGCATTTCCATCCGCATTTCCACCCGCTTTGTGTAGGTTCTTGGTATTGTGGTTATACCTCTACCCTCATATATTGGGGTGAGGCGGCAGGGCTTTGTGTTGGTATTGGTATCGTTGATGCATTTCCATCCGCATTTCCACCCGCTTTGTGTAGGTTCTTGGTATTGTGGTTATACCTCTACCCTCATATATTGGGGTGAGGCGGCAGGGCTTTGTGTTGGTATTGGTATCGTTGATGCATTTCCATCCGCATTTCCACCCGCTTTGTGTAGGTTCTTGGTATTGTGGTTATACCTCTACCCTCATATATTGGGGTGAGGCGGCAGGGCCGCTTGAATAAAGTTGTGGTATTGTGTTTACACCTCCACCTTCATACATTGGGTGAGGCGGCGGGGCCGCTTTATGTAAAGATGGTTACAGAGGATCTCATCTTAAGTCATATAAATGTTATTGATAGTTCTTAATAAGCTTGCTATGGTTCACATGGTCATCTATATTATTCTATTGTCGTACTGGTTCATCATATTCATCTTGTATTTCTGAATTTTTAAATTGGTGTTTTGTTTTCATATTAGTACTATTTGACGGTACTAACGTCCCATTTGCCGGGGGCATTGCATCGTTAAATGGATGCAAGTAGTTCCATAGCAGCAAGTATTGACCAGTGATAGCAGTACACCTTCTTCCCAGCTGACTTGGTGAGCCCCACTTTATCCCGGGGTCATGTATCTTTTGTTCTTTGTGTATTTTGTTTGAGGTATAGATGGGGCCTTGTTGTCGGCATTATCATTGTACTCGTCTTTATCTATAGAGGCTCCATAGACATAGTGTGGGTTGTGTATTGGTGCTGGGAAAGACAAATTATGTTGTGTTGTGGTTGTATTACTTGTCCCATTTAAGACTTTAAAAAATGATGAAAACTATTAGTAATGAATTGTTATTGTAGAATTGATCATGTTTTTGTCTAATTAATGAAAATATGTACTATCTTCATCCGTGGATGAGTTTCGGTGGAAGGAAATATAATAGGCTTGTTGGTCGAGTTCACTCGGTTAAGCGCCGGTCGCGCTCCTCGGTTTTGGGGCGTGACAAACTTAGTTCCAGAGCCTAAGGTTTTAAAGTGTCCTAGAATGTCTCGGAGCCTTGTCTAGTAGAGTCCTTCTTTTTGGTGCGTTGTCGACCACATCTATAATTAGGATGCTACATGGGCATTTATGAATGATACCCTTCTTTCATGTTCTTGATCGTGCGATAAAGCTGGTTGTAAGATTGTTCCTCCTTTAACTCCTGAGTTGCTCTAATTTTCAACACATGGCCCTAAGAAGAAGGCAAGAACTGGTCAAACAACCAATGTCACCGTAGGAGAGGCAGTTGATACTATATTTGATGATGCGGGTGAGCACCCGAGGGGAGAGTATATTCCTCCAATTACTACGCTGCTTGCTTCTACCACAACTGATCAGACTGCCCCTATTCCTACACCTACCGAAGGTGCAACGGTTCCTCCAACTGATATCCCAGTTCCACATCCATCTCCAGCTTCCGATTTTTGTGTGTCTGATGTTGATCTTAGGGGAGCCATACAAATGTTGACACAGATAGTGGCTTCTCAGGCCCAGAGATCGAGTGTTGGGCCTACTTTTTCCAGTCATCCAGGAGAATCTACTAGTTCCAGAGTGAACAAGTTTCTTCAGTAAGATCCTCCAGTGTTTATGGGTACTGATCCCGAGGAGGACCCCCAGGACATGATTAATGAGATGCACAAGACTCTTCGGGTTATGCATGCTACAGAGACAGAGGGGGTGGAGTTGGCCTCCTACCGCCTAAAAGGGGTGGCCTATTCTTGGTTTGAGTTATGGGAGAAATCATGTGGGAAGGTAAGTCCTCCGGCAAGGTGGGGTGAATTCACAGATACCTTTATGGATCATTTATTGCCTGCCAAAACTAAGACATCCCGTGCCGTTGAGATTGAAAGCCTAAAGCAGGGTAGTATGAATGTGTGGGAGTATCATATGGAGTTTGCGCGCCTGTCCAAGCATGCTATTCATATGTTGCCCACTATGGAGGCTAGAGTGCGCCGGTTTGTACAGGGCCTTAGACCCTTGGTTATTAATGAGGCCACTACAGCTGCTTTGAATTCCGATATGAACTATGGTAAGATGGTGGCATCTTCTCAAGCCACAGAGACTCGCAAATTGAAGAATGGAATGGAGCGTTAGAGTAGCAGCAAGGTCCGGTCTGCGGGAAACTTTGGCGGTTCTTCCGGTGGTAGTGGTGGTAGGTCGTCATTCAGGGGAGGGTCATCAGGACCATCCCAATCATTCGCCCAGTCTTCGATAGGTTCACAGTCATCTGGACCCAGTCAGGGAAACAGGGGACCCTACCAGTAGGGTTGGCCCGACAGAAAGTTTCAATAGCGGAGGCTTCCATGCCCTAAGTGTGGGAGGATGCACTTTGGGTCCTGCTTTATGGACCTACCAGTATGCTATGGGTGTGGTGTGAGGGGTCACATTCAGAGAGATTTCCGCTCGTCCTGCCGAAATATAGATAGAGGTGCAGCACAGCCAGCTAATTTTGCAGCTACTACATTCACAACACCTCCAGCTCGAGGCACCCCAGCACACGCAGGGCGTGGTGCAGCTAGGGGTGGTGCACAGAATTCGGGAGGACCTAGTAGATTTTATGCTATGTGGAGGCGTCAAGAATCAAAGGCTTCTCCAAATGTTGTCACAGGTATATTGTCTGTCTGATCCCATGATGTATATGCTCTTATTGATCCCCGTTCCACTTTGTCATATGTCACTTCTTATGTTGCTATGGAATTTGGGATAGAACCAAAACAGATTCATGGGTTGTTCTCTGTATCTACTCCGGTTGGTGAGTCTATTTTGGCCACGCAGGTTTATAGGGATTGTGTTGTCATGTTGTGTGGTCGTGACACTGTGGTCGATCTTATTAAATTGGGGATGGTAGATTTTGATGTGATAATGGGGATGGATTGGCTTTATTCATGTTTTGCCAAGCTTGATTGCCGAACCAGAACTGTTAGGTTTGAATTTCCAAATGAGTCAGTTATTGAGTGGAAGGGTGATGATGTAGTGCCAAAGGGTAGGTTTATTTCTTACCTTAAGGCTACGAAAATGATCAACAAGGGGTGTATTTACCATTTGGTCCAGGTTACAGACACTAATGCTGAGGCACCTACACTTTAGTCCGTGCCTCTTGTGAATGAATTTCTTAGAGTCTTTCCAGATGAACTCCCTGGGATCCCACCAGATAGGGAGATTGATTTTGGGATTGATGTGATGCCAGACACGCATCCTATATCTATTCCACCCTACAGAATGGCACCGGCAGAATTGAAGGAACTAAAAGAACAATTGAGATACTTGTTAGAAAAGGGTTTTATCCGGCCGAGTGTCTCACCTTGGGGCATACCGGTCCTTTTTGTAAGGAAGAAAGATGGGTCACTACGTATGTATATTGACTACCGACAGCTTAACAAGGTCACAATCAAAAATAAATATCCACTACCAAGGATAGATAACTTGTTTGATCAATTACAAGGAGCCAGTTACTTCTCCAAGATTGATTTAAGATCCGGGTATCACCAACTGAAGATCAGGGAGCGTGATATTCCGAAAACAGCTTTTAGAACCCGATATGGGCACTTTGAATTTTTGGTGATGTCTTTTGGTCTAACAAATGCCCCAGCAACCTTCATGTATATTATGAATCGCGTTTTCAAGCAGTTCCTCGACACTTTTGTGATAGTGCTTATTGACGATATTCTTGTATATTCACGAAGTCGAGAGGACCATGTCGATCATCTCAGGGCAGTGTTGCAGACTCTTCATCGACACAAATTGTATGCGAAGTTTTCAAAATGTGAATTTTTGCTCGAGTCTGTCACATTCTTGGGTCATGTTGTCTCTAGTGAGGGGATTAAGGTTAATCCTCAGAAAATTTCAGCTGTAAAGAATTGGCCGAGGCCTACAACTCCAACAGAGAATCGCAGTTTCTTAGGCTTAGCTGGTTATTATAGAAAGTTTGTGGAGGGGTTTTCTACTCTTGCCTCTCCATTGACTAAATTTACGCAGAAGGCAATTAATTTCCAATGGTCAGATGCTTGTGAAAAGAGTTTTCAGGAGTTGAAAGCAAGATTGACTACGACACTGGTGTTGACTCTACCAGAGGGTATAGATGGATTTGTGGTATATTGTGATGCTTCAAGAATCGGGCTTGGATGTGTACTAATGCAACATAGAAAGGTTATAGCTTATGCTTCTAGGCAACTAATGAATCATGAAAAGAACTATCCAACACATGATTTAGAACTTGCGGCAGTGGTATTTGCATTGAAAATTTGGCATCATTATTTATATAGAGTCCATGTGGATATATTCATGGACCATAAAAGCCTTCAATATATTTTCAAGTATAAGGAATTGAATTTGAGGCAGAGAAGATGGCTTGAGTTACTCAACGACTACGACATTGATATTCTATATCATCCGGGAAAGGCCAATGTTGTGGCAGATGCTCTTAGCCGGAAATCTATGGGTAGTTTGGCTCACTTGGAGGCATATAAAAGGCCATTGGCCAAGGAAGTTCACCGATTGGATAGTTTGGGAGTTTGTCTTGCGAACTCCAGTGAAGGAGGAGTAATTGTGGAAAATAGGGCTGAATCATCGCTTGTTGTGGAAGTCAAAGAGAAGCAATACAACGATCCATTGTTGGTGCAATTGAAAAAGGGGATTCATAAACATAAAACCATGGCCCTTTCTCTTGGCATGGATGATGGTACACTAAGGTACCAAGGGTGACTATGTGTTCAAAATGTGGATGGTGTCCGAGAAAGAATTATGACTGAATCTCACACTTCTAGGTATTTCGTGCACCCGGGTTCTACAAAAATGTATCATGATCTTAAGGAAGTCTACTGGTGGAATGATATGAAGAGGAATATAGAGGACGTTGTGGCGAAGTGTCCAAATTGTCAGCAAGTGAAGGCCGAACACCAAAGGCCCGGTGGATTGGCACAGAACATAAATATTCCAATGTGGAAGTGGGAAATGGTTAATATGGACTTTGTGGTAGAATTACCCCGTACTCCTCGTAAGTTTGACTCAATTTGAGTGATTGTGGATCGACTCACGAAGTCAGCATACTTTTTGCCGGTTAAGTCTACCGACACAACGGAGCAGTATGCTGAGTTGTATATCAAAGAAATAGTTAGGTTGCATGGCACCCCAATTTCCATCATTTCTGATCGGGGGGAACAATTTACTGCTAATTTTTGGAAGACATTTCAGCAAGGTTTGGATACTCATGTGAATCTTAGTACAGCCTTTCACCCGCAGACTGACGGGTAGGCAGAGCGGACTATTCAGATGCTTGAGGATATGTTGCGCGCTTGTGTTCTAGACTTCAAAGGTAGTTGGGACGATAATTTACCACTCATAGAATTTGCCTATAATAATTGTTATCATGATAGCATTCAAATGGCACCATTCAAGGCTTTATATGGAAGGAGATGTAGATCTCCCATTGGGTGGTTCGAAATTGGGGAAGCAGAGTTGATAGGGCCAGACCTCGTACATCATGCTATGGAAAAAGTTAAAATGATTAAGGAGCAATTGAAGATTGCTCAGAGTCGTCAAAAGTCCTATTCGGATGTTCGTCGTAGGGATTTGGAGTTCAAAGAAGATGATTGGGTATTCTTGAAAGTTCCCCCCATTAAAGGTGTAATGCGATTTGGTAAGAAAGTTAAATCGAGTCCAAGGTATGTCGGACCGTACATAATCATTCAGAGGATCGGTGAGGTGGCGTACAAGCTTGAGCTACCACCTGAAATGTCATTAGTGCACCCGGTGTTTCATGTGTCTATGTTGAAGAAAGTAGTTGGAGACCCGACAGTCATTGTTCCGGTTGAGACTATTGAGGTTAATGAAGAATTGACTTATGAAGAGATGCCAGTTACTATTATTGATCGGCAAGTCCGAAAGTTGAGAAATAAAGAAATTGCCTCCGTGAAAGTGCTATGGCGAAACCAACGGGTTGAAAAGGCTAATTGGGAGGCCGAGGAAGATATGAAGAAAAAGTACCCTTATTTATTTAAATAGCTATGTAATCGTTCTATGAAATTGTTCCCTATGAATTACGTATTATTTGTACAGCTTATGTTAAAGGTTTTCCTTTTTGGTAGTATACTACTCGTGAGGCCACGATTGGCATTGTTTTAATATTATGTTGTGTCGTTGGTTCATGTATATGTTGTTAGGGATAGTTTTGGTGATTCTTTGGAAGGTGGTTAGGCCCAATTGCAGAGGACACTCTGCCGAAAGTTCTAAACAATTTGGGAGTTAGCCAAATTTTGGGGCCTTAAGAAAGTTGAAATGTTGGAAGAATATCTAAGATTTATACGAAGTCAAGAACAATTAAAGATGATGGTTAAGGTGAAAGGAGGATAATACTGTGCCTAATAATGACTTGTAAAACATTAGAGGATGAATGTTCCTAAGTGGGGGAGAATGTAACACCCCGTAAAAATTTCCTAATGATTTAATATTTTACAATGCGCCAACGGTATTTGGGAATAATGTATTTGAATATAAAAGGAAACCTATGGGATAGAGCCACATAATTTTGAAATGATAATGTACGTTTAAGGTGTGTTGGAACATACTAAGGAGTTTTGTGAATGGCAAGAACTTGTGTGGAACAAGTTAGATACATTAAGTGGAAAGGATGATTCAATTGGCACAAGACCCGACTTCAAATGCATAGAACTCGCTCCACATAACGACTTAGGGGGTGATCTACCTATCAAATTAAATCCATTTGATTCTAGTTTCTAAAACATCAACCCGCTTTGTCGTTTGGATATGTATACAGAATGTTATGGCCATTTTACTGGACCTGTACCATATGTGCGCCCAGATGAGCGGCCGCACATAATTGAGAGTTTCTGCCTCAGGTGCGCGGCCAGATGCACGGCCACTTGCCCAGGTGCGTGGCTGCGCACGTACGAACTCATTAAATAACCCCAAGGCCGGGTATAGAGAGGGGTTAAGTCATTTTGGCCAAAAATCTGATATTTTAGAGAGAGCGAGAGAGAGTGCCCTAGAGTGAGAAGGTGTTCTTCAATAATTGTTCTTCAATTCTTGCGCAATCTTTGGAAGATTAAGAAGGGAAACTCACTAGGTCTTCATCCTAGAGATAAGATTCTATACCATAACCCCTAATTTCAAAATTTTCTGAAAATGGGTAATTAGCAAGATAAATTTTGGGCATGCGAGTTATTTATTTTACATGCATGTGATATCAAGGGGTGTAGTAAGATTATTGAACTAAGCATGGTAAAGATTGGGTTATGGGATGATGGAATCCTCCATAAAAGGACCTTGAAACTTTATGCACACCTAGTGTTTGATAAAATGCTCAAGTGAGCTAGAACCATGATCATCTTCCTAATTTTGGTTCAATTTGTTATATTTCAAAAATAGATTGATGTTGCTAAGAATTACGGAACCTCCTAGAGTTTAAGAAAGCTCAATTGAGGTATGTTGGCTAAACCCTTCTTTAAGAGTTGGAATTCCCATTATCCTTGTAAGCTCCAAGATGTTGATTACAAATCGAGTATTCCAATACGTTTTGTGATAAAGATATATGTTCAAGTCGTGTTTCAAATGCTCTTATCATATTGCATTATAAATTGAGGATGTGTTCTAAAGTATGGATTGTGTATCCACATGTTATAATTTCAAGTCGTGATTTATGTGAAAGTTATTATGCCAAGTTGTGTAGAGATTGTGATTGTAATACACCTCCACCCGTATATATTGGGGTGAGGCAGCATGACCGCTTTGTGTAGCGATTATGGTATTGTGGTACTGTACCTCAACCCGCACACATTGAGGTTAGGTGGTACGACCGCTTTGTGTATAGTTTTGGTATTGTTGTGGCACAACCATTCACATGTATATATTGGGGTGAGGCGGCATAGCTGCTTTATATTGGTATTGGTATCGTTGATTCATATCCACCCGCATACATTGGGGTGAGGCTGCATAGCCTCTTTGTGTAGGTTCTTGGTATTGTGGTTATACCTCCACCCTCATACATTGGGGTGAAGCAGCAGGGCCGCTTGAATAAAGTTATGGTATTGTGTTTACACCTCCACCCGCATACATTGGGTGAAGGGCGGGGACGCTTTGTGTAAAGATGGTTACAGAGGATCTCATCTTAAATCCTATTAATGTTATTTATAGTTCTTAATAAGCTTGCTCTGGTTTAAATAGTCATCTATATTATTCTATTGCCGCACTGGTTCATCATATTCATCTTGTATTTCTTAATTCTTAAATTAGTGTTTGTTTTTCATACTAGTACTATTCGACGGTACTAACGTCCCTTTTGGCGGGGGCGTTGCATCGTTAAATGGATGCAGGTGGTTCCACAACAGGAGGTATTGATTAGTAATAGCAGTACACCTTCTTCTCAGCTGACTTGGTGAGCCCCACTTCATCCCGGGGTCATGTATCGTTTGTTCTTTTTGTATTCTGTTTGAGGTATAGCCGGGGCCTTGTTGCCGGCATTATCATTGTACTCTTCTTTATCTATAGAGGCTCCGTAGATATAGTGTGGGTTTTATATTGGTGCTGGGAAAGACAAATTTTGTTGTGTTGTGGTTGTATTACTTGTCCCATTTGAGACTTTAAAAAAAATGATGAAAACTATTGGTAATGAATTGGTATTGCATACATGTTCATGTTTTTGTCTAATTAATAAAAATATGTATTATCTGCATCCGTGGATGAGTTTGGGTACAAGGAAATATAATAGGCTTGCTCGGTCGGGTTCACTCGGTTGAGCACCAGTCGCGCTCCTTGATTTTGGGGCGTGACAGATTTGAGTTGGATCGGTTGACAAAGTCAAATTAACCATCATGGGGATGAATGCGAGATTAGCAGATGATTTGAGGTATTAGATGGTTTGTGTTGCATGAGCCTATGAAGGGTTTAGTTGAATTTCGATGCGAGGTTATGGAATTAATAGAGTGCGGGTATTGTGTGTTATCGAATGTTTTGATCTATGGCTTCGAACCAAGTGGGTGAGTCTGCTATCAATGATTTGATTGCATGGTTATGTGCCGTACTGGTTTCGGTTTGAGGCCTACTTGTGAATCAGTTATGACTTGTAGAGGTTGCGATTGAGAATGATTCAAGTAAGGAAATTTTTGGATACGGGTTATATTACACTTTATGGGTATATGGAAATCATTGAATGATTTGAGCACTTTCACCTCTTTCAATTTCAAAGATCACCATCAAGTATTAACATATAGGATATTTGAGAAATCATATACTTCAAATCCATTTGAAATAGAAACTTCAAACACAAATGGTTTCTTCCCAAAGAATGAGGCATACCAACGAACAATAGAAACACACATGAAAAATCATAAGCAGTCAATACACCATTTACTCTTGCAATACTCTTCCCCAGAAATGACAATGTACAATTTCAACACATGAGTATATAGAACTCGAATCACACTGGATATATTTATAACTCAAGCATTAGTAAAAGTAGCCACTAATGGGCATGAATTTAGTACAAAAGCTTTTAGACAATTCTATTTTCGAAGTCATTTTAAAACATTTGAGTAGAGACTCATTTCATAACCTTTCTCACATCATTTCATTTCATTGGCACCATTGGCCACACGTTTAACTTTCACTCCTACACATTGGACACACTTTATATCCCAATTCACTTGTTTCATTTCCAACCACCTTTCTAGGCTATCAATAATAATACATTTCCAATCTAGACTTTAGGTACACATATGAGCAATTTAAAGTCTAAGGCACATAGAGATATTTCACAAAATTTGGCATATTAGCCTTCATTTGAACTTGACTTAAAGTCGAAGCATTATTAATGCACAACCCATATTTTTAACACATCCTCAATTGGTAACATAACATGAATAAAGCATTTGGGATGCTTGTTGAACATATATCTTTCAACCCAATCTTACTTGGAATAGCTAGTTTCATAATGAATCACTCGGGACTTACATAATATATATGAATATCGTGGGATTCAATTCCAAGAGAGAAAGTTTAGCCAACATACATTGCTTTGAGCTTTCCTTAAATTACTACAAGGTTCTGGAAAATCTAGCAATCCCAATTTATTTTGAGACATAACAAAATTGAACCATTATTAGGAAGATACTTATGGTCACAGCTCATTTGAGCATTTTATCTAACAATTATGTGCAAATTAGTTACAAGATTCTTCCACAAGGTTTCTTTCACTTCACAACCCAATCTTTACCCATTTGAGCTCAACAATCTCCCCATAAAACTTATTGGTACATGAATGTATAAATAATACTCTCACACCCAAGAATCATACTCTAAATCAACCATCTTTTACCCAAATTCAAAATTGAAAATTAGGGTATGGAACCTTACCTATTAGATGAAGAACTTGAGGGATTTCTTGTTGGATTTCAAGGCTTGGACAAGATCTTGATGAACAAGGAACTTGAGCTTCATCCTCTCTCTAGAACCCTCTCACTTCTCTCTAAAAATATTAGAGTTTTTCTCCCAAATGAGCTTCAAGGCTTATTTATCGAAATTGGGTCGGGTTATAACAATAGAAGAATGGATACTCCAAATATTCCGGACCGCGCAACAGGCCTGGCCTCGCCAGGCTAAAGCTAGGTCTTAGCTCACTTTAGCCTGGCCTCGCCAGACTAAAGCCTGGTCTTAACCTAGCCTCGCCAGGCTAAAGCCTAGTCTTAGCTCGCTTTAGCCTGGCCTCGCCAGCTACTGGCCAGCCTTTGGGTATTTGATCATAACTTCTTGTAGGAATGTCCGAATGACGAACGGTTTGAAGCGTTAGAAACTAGACTTAAAGGGATTTAATTTGATATATATATCACCTCATAAGTCCTTATAGTTTGGTAGCAGCATACGTTTGAAGTAGGATCTTGTGAAAATAGGGACATCCTTTCCACTTAATGTATCCTACTTGTTTCACACGAATTCTTTCCATCCTCAAAACTACTTAGTATGTTTCAACACACCTTAAACATATACTTTTCATTTCGAATTAATGTGGTTCTATCCCATGGGTATCCTTTATTACTCTAACACGTTATTCCCAAATACCGTTGGCGTACTTTAAAATATTAAATCGTTAGAAAAAAATTTCCGGTCCTTACATTCTCCCCCGCTTAGGATCATTCGTCCTCAAATGAGGAGTAGTGTCTGTCCCAAACACTTAACATAATTTATCTCTTTTCTCACATACCTCAAGTCCCTAAACTGACTAACTCTCAAATTGTTTTTCATAAATTTTGGCAGAGTCTTCCCTGTATTTGGGCCTAGACACCTGTCAGAGTAACACCAAAACCACCCTAACATCACTTCCATAACTCGACAAAGCATAGCAATATATATCAACAACATTAATATCAATATTACATACATCATACTCTTAGTCTGGCCTATTTCCTTCAAGATTTCATAAGACCTAATGTGACTACACATACTTTACCTTCCTTAACAATTCACCCAATATATTCATAGAGAAAATCTTTAGAATAGCCCGTTCACTTTCTTCAACTCTAAATCCCTACGCCAAACACCCAAACTAAACCTTTGGAGACCTCCAATAATCACTCTAAGATGTGCTAGCTTGAATATGACCATAAAACTTCCTATCCATTATATTTGATCACTGGATGATGATGCTTCTTTGACATGTTTGAGCCTTCAACCCCCACTGGTTTCTATAATTATGAACAACGAGGTTCAAAATTGGCAAAAATAATTCAAAATCCATCAAGGTACTGAGCACAACATTTCAGGAGGTTATATCCTAAGAAACATGAAGGTTACTACCAATAGTGCTGACATTGTTAATCATTGTGATGACATCATTGATTCGACACATGAGGCATAGAGTTGCCTAGAGGCATAAATGATCATCTTGCCATATTTCATCATTAGTGGAACATATATATCAGATTTCTCTTTCATATGACCTCATAGGAATTGAGTTCTATAAAATATTCCTTGATACAATTACAATCTTATTAGTACTTGCAACTTGTCATTTTTTTTGTTTTCAAATTTCCCAACAAAAGACATTACTAGGTCAGTTTTCTTATGGGACCATCTGTTTCAAATGAATAACATCTACTAGCTTGCGCGCACACCCTGATAACATCAACCTGCATGGCATTGCCTCAATATGTGAAGTAACATCGTTCTCATACCTTTCTTAGCCACCTTCTTTACTGCGAAATACTTCCCAAAACACATATCAACACCCTTCATATATATATTTACTTCAATAAAAATCATTGGCCCGAACATGGCCCTTTCTAAAACTTGAGATCCTCCTAAATTCTTCAACGACGCCTTCTTGTTTTCCTTATAAGTGTAGGACTTAGTCCACCTGATTCAATCCTCAATGAGTAACTCACCTTATTCCCAGTATTGTAGTCACCAATAGTGTTTCCTGGTATTGCAGCGTAAGAGCTATCATGTTAAACATGTTTGGTTCGTAACAAGTGTTCATCCTCTCTCAATCTGTTTCGAACATTTTCCCATTGGTCTAGACAATATGTTGGTATTATATTTCCTTTGTGACTAGAGCATTCACTCCCATCCCATTTTGCCCTTAATTCATAGTTGACAACCTTATTGTGCCACACACATGTTTGCCTCCCATGAATTCGTAGTATCATTGTGCCTGGTTTGTTGAGTTTATCACACTACCACTTCATCACCAGTAGTCTCACTTTCCAATGTAATATGTAGACATGAACTCCCTCTATATCGTTTAGTTGATATTCAATGTTACTCAAGTTGACTACATTACAGTTGATCCCGTATATCTTCTATTAACACTTGTGCTCTAGGCGAGTCCATCATTCTGATACGAACTCTTTTGCGATAACCATCTTGTTAATTCTTTTCCAATTCTTCTCGCCTCATTCTTCCTAGTTAGTGAATAACCATGCATTCTTCCATATGTTACGTGGTCTTTTCCCTTAGTTGGGAATTCATCATGCTCGCCTCTCGACACTTGTTGGGATATCCGTGGGAAATTGTGTTCATTCGTGTACCACTTAACACTTCCATTCTTGTAAGATTCTTAAGAGACTCTTCATCAAGTCCCGATGAACCCTTGGGTTATTATAACATCACATTTATCTCTCCCACTCGTTCTGTCGTTCTTAAAGACTTGGAATTTTTTAGCTAAATCGCAAATCCGTGATTAACTCATTCTAAGAACTTGCAAGCCTTTCACATTTGATCTGTAGTACTTCCTTGGATTCCATTGTCCCTGACTCTCCAACAAGGATAATACCCCTTTGCAAACCTTACTCTTAGTTTCTAGTATCGTTGAACTTGTCATGTTTTTTGCCACGTACGAAGAATTTACATTTCCTAACCTTCCACATTATTTTCGTACTAGTGGTTTATCATTTTGCATACCCTCTCAAAGAAGCACGTTATCCCTTACCACTTTTCTATACTACACATGTCTTCAACAAAATAACTAAGCATCATAACTACATGGTCTTACTCTTTGTTTCATTGTATTTAAGTGGCCTCTCTATGGCCCTTCCTCCCCCACTTGGGGTAAATGATTCACATTTTGACACAAGTCTTGAATTTAGCAACTTCAGGGATATATGTATCATGTCTCTATCCCTCATGTATATGTTCGACTATTAGGGAGATTTAAGTCACCATGGTATTAACCTCATACGTTCTCTATTCTTATTCAGCCACACAGGCTTGGGATCCAAATCCCTCATGTCAATATCCTTTTTGGAGTGTAACACCACTTCGCACATTCCTGGGATTTTTATAACATTCATAGTGCTAGGGTCTTCTCATTGTGGGTTCAATCAACTCTCCTTTCATAACTTCTTGTCTCCCGTGAGAGACCTACACATTTATCATTACTCTCCAGGCCATGCCTTTCATATATCACGTGCCTATGTAACAAATCTACATATTAGAATCATACCCATGGTTCCCACACTATCCACATGTACTAGTTAAGCTTAGGTCTTAGTTATCACGCCAATGCCTCTTCGGAGGTGGGTAATCACTTCTAGCACTCTTCTCATATAAAGTATGGTCATGGTACTATAAACTTATCTTATATGGCCACACCATTCATTTAATATGATACATGTGACATCTGTTTAATATTCAGGCCTTTACCTATTCGGCATGTCACGTGACAACATTACTTGGAATAAACCAAAAGAGCATTTAAACTTACCTTGAACCTCAACGCACAAGTTGGAGGAAGAACAGTTTCACAACTAGTTTCATCGCACGATTCAGAATATCAAAGAAGGGTATCATTCCTAAATGTCCAAGTAGCCTCCAACTTATAGATGTGGTTAACAACACACCGATAAGAAGGACTTTACTAGACACGGCTCCGAGACATCCTAGGATACTTTAAAACTTTAGGCTCTGATACCAAGTTTGTCACGCCCCAAACTCAAGGAGCACGACCGGCGCTCAACCGAGAGAACCCGGTTGAGAAAGCCTATTAGACTTCCTTCTATCCAAACTCATCCATGAATAAAGAGGAGATGTACTCCATTAATCAATCACTGAAAAGATTTTACTAACAACTTCTTTTTCATTCCTATTAGCAGCTTCATTCATAAATTGAAAAACATTACAAGTTTATAGAATTAATGAAAATCATAATTTCCAAGTACCAACATTTCTAGTTCAATTCCCAACATCAACCATAACCCATAACCTGTCCACGGAGCCTCTAAGTACAATAGAAGAGTAATATGGAAATGCCGGCAACAAGGCACCGGCTATACCTCAAAACACAATACATGAGAAATAAAATATACATGACCCCGAAATGAAGTGGGGCTCACCAAATCAGCTGAAAAGAGAGTACTTCTATCGTTGATCAATGACGTCTACTGAAAAACCACCTGCATCCATTAAAGATGTAGCGCCCCCGGCAAAAGGGACGTTAGTATTGTCGAATAGCACTAGTATGTATAGCTAAAAATCCTCTTTCAAAATAGAATGCCCATATACGAAAAGGAAACACATAGAAACAGCAAGTAAAAATCAACAATATCCAAACGTCCAGTTAAAACATAACAATTTTCAAAATACGAACTTCACATATAATTTTGGTTGGGAGATCATTAGCACTGATATACCACCATCTTTGTTAGCACGGAATCCGATCACGCCCGATCGGCTAGGCCATCTCCCCACGAACAATTTGGTTTGACATGTGATGCGAAAGAAAGTTGTTACCAAGAGTAGCACCACTATATGCGCAATATGGCGTCTGATCTCCACCCGATCAGCTAGGCCGCCTTCCCACATATGCCGTGTGGGTTGACTTTTCCAATCCATAAAGGTTCCTGTTTGATCCCAATTAAGGGGAATAATATCACAATTTCCAAAGGTTCCAATTTCATCCCAAATAAGGAGAATAATTCCAATCCACCCCTACACCGGTACGTGTAGTTTTCGGTGTGGGCCTTATGACCCACCCTTCCTCGGTATTTCTAATGATGCTCTCAAAAATAGTTTTGATTTGATTTGCAAATAGAAATATAATAAATACAATTGTACTCACCTCAACATCTTTCACATTGTATGAAACCTCATTAGTATTTCCAGTCATTCACAATGACAATATTTTCTTGGCTCATTGCCATTCACAAGATTCTCTATTCCTGGCATGATGGTCGTATTTCATGTTCCACACTTTCACCTCTTTCAATTTCAAAGATCGCCATCAAGTATTAACATATAGGATATTTCAGAAATCATGTACTTCAAATCCATTTGAAATAGAAACTTCAAACACAAATGGTTTCTTCCCAAAGAATGAGGCATACCAACCAACAATAGAAACACACATGAAAAATCATAAACAATCAATACACCATTTACTCTTGCAATACTCTTCCCCAGAAATGACAATGTACAATTTCAACACATGAGTATATAGAACTCGAATCACACTGGATATATTTATAAATCAAGCATTAGTAAAAGTAGCCACTAATGGGCATGTATTTAGTACAAAAGCTTTTAGACAATTCTATTTTCGAACTCATTTTAAAACATTTGAGTCGAGACTCATTTCATAACCTTTCTCACATCATTTCATTTCATTGGCACCATTGGCCACAAGTTTAACTTTCACTCTTGCACATTGACCACACTTTATATCTCAATTCACTTGTTTCATTTCCAACCACCTTTATAGGCTATCAACAATAATACATTTCCAATCTAGACTTTAGGTACACATATGAGCAATTTAAAGTCTAAGGCACATAGAGATATTTCATAAAATTTTGCATATTAGCCTTCATTTGAACTTGACTTAAAGTCGAAGCATTATTAATGCACAACCCATATTTTTAACACATCCTCAATTGGTAATATAACATGAATAAAGCATTTGAGATGCTTGTTGAACATATATCTTCCAACCCAGTCTTACTTGGAATAGCTAGTTTCATAATGAATCACTCGGGACTTACATAATTTATATGAATATCGTGGGATTCAATTCCAAGAGAGAAAGTTTAGCCAACATACCTTGCTTTGAGCTTTCCTTAAATTACTACAACGTTCTGAAAAATCTAGCAATCCCAATCTATTTTGAGACATAATAAAATTGAACCATTATTAGGAAGATACTTATGGTCACAGCTCATTTGAGCATTTTATCTAACAATTATGTGCAAATTAGTTACAAGATTCTTCCACAAGGTTTCTTTCACTTCACAACCCAATCTTTACCCATTTGAGCTCAACAATCTCCCCATAAAACTTATTGTTACATGAATGTATAAATAATACTCTCACACCCAAGAATCATACTCCAAATCAACCATCTTTTACCCAAATTCGAAATTGAAAATTAGGGTATGGAACCTTACCTCTTAGATGAAGAACTTGAGGGATTTCTTGTTGGATTTCAAGGCTTGGACAAGATCTTGATGAACAAAGCACTTGAGCTTCTTCCTCTCTCTAGAACCCTCTCACTTCTCTCTAAAAATATCAGAGTTTTTCTCCAAAATGAGCTTCAAGACTTATTTATCAAAGTTGGGTCGGGTTATAACAATAGAAGAATGGATACTCCAATTATTCTGGACCACGTGACAGGCCTGGCCTCGCCAGGCTAAAGCCTGGTCTTAGCTCGCTTTAGCCTGGCCTCGCCAGCTACAGGCCAGCCTTTGGGTATTTGATCATAACTTCTTGTAGGAATGTCCAAATGAAAAACGGTTTGAAGCGTTAGAAACTAGACTCAAAGGGCCTTAAGTTGATAGATATATCACCTCATAAGTCGTTATAGTTTGGCAGCAGCATACATTTGAAGTTGGATCTTGTGCAAATTGGGACATCCTTTCCACTTAATGTATCCTACTTGTTCCACACGAATTCTTTCCATCCTCAAAACTCCTTAGTTTGTTTCAACACACCTTAAACATATACTTTTCATTTAAAAATAATGTGGTTCTATCCCATGGGTATCCGTTATTACTCTAACACGTTATTCCCAAATACCGTTGGCGTACTTTAAAATATTAAATTATTAGAAAAAGTTTTCGGGGCCTTACACCTATGTAGTTCATAATTTCAATAAGTATAGAACAAATATATGAACAAATAAGAAACTCTCAGGTAAAACCACTTTGATGCTAACAATTATTTGTTTTAAAATATTTTGCTCAGTCAACAATCCAACATAAAAGGAAGATATGCAAGTGAATCAGGTAAACAGTCAAGGAAATTGCAAGTAAAGATGAAATGCAATAATCAAATATCAGTCTGTTGCGGCGCGCAACCCGATCCAATAACAATAAGCCACTAATGCCTGTTGTGGCGTGTAACCTGATCCAAATATAGTAAGCGGCTCAGCCAAAGCTCATATCAACCAGAAACCTATCGGTTTCTCAGTGTCACGACCCGAACCAGAGGGCCACAACTAGCACCCGATGCCTACTCAACCGAGCGCCACATACCTTATCCTTGTTTACTATCATACTTGTCACGGGCCATTATAGGCCACATCCGATATATGTAAATATATATATGTATCAGTAACGACATTAGAACTTAACTCGCATCACTAATTCAAAAAGGATTTATATAGATACATGGGGCCTGACAAGGCCGTCATGATGAACTACATATCATACACAAAAGTATACATAGGACACAGTCTCCAAAAGCTCTAAGGAAACATGACTACAATATATAAGTCAGGACAGGTCCTCTGACGTCCTCATAAAACAAAATAACATATATAGAACCCTGACTCGGCAATACTCCAGGAAAAAGTAGAGCTCACCAACCAAAAGGTTATATCTGGTGGTAGCCTACAGTGGAGGATCCTCGCCTGATCTATCTACACCTGTGTGGCATGTAACACAGTGCCCCCAGGCAATTGAACGTTAGTACTAATAATGTACTGACGAAGCAAGGCAGGAATGAAACTTAACAATAAGAAACTATTACTGAGAAGGGATAAGAATCAACCTATAACATCTGACCCGCCGTTTAGGGCCATAACATGCATAATAAGTTCAATCTCGTATATACACATACATATATATAGCTACAATACCATAGTTATGACTGCATCATTATATGGCGTTAACTACCTAACTGATCAGTGGTAACTGCCCGACCTGCCGTAGCACGGTGGCAAATACATGACTGCCCGACCGGCCATAGCACGGTGGTAAATGCATGGCTGCCCGACCGGCCGTAGTACGATGGTAAATGCATGACTGCCCGACCCACCGTAGCTCGGCGATAAATGAAGATGCATAACTGCCCAACCGGTCGTAGCACGGTGGTAAATAAAGATGCATATATCATTACATTATGAACATTAACTTCTTTATCGTATACCTCAATAGGGACTTAGAAACATACTTAGACATGCTTTGAGTTACATTTTACAGCAATAAATAACGTAGGCATCCTTATCTACTAAGAGTAGAATCATTTATGGAATAACATTAAGTTTACATTTCGTTACTTTGGGTCATGCCTAAAGAAGGTATTAGCCTTAACATATCTTTGTTGGTCTGCTTGACAACCCAACCAACACAACTTGTCTAGCGCCTCAACCTTATATTCGAAGAATTACTCTTCTTCCAACTAAGTTTGCTTTGAAGAAATCTCCGATTTGATATCATCCGGAGGAAACCGACGTGGGCATAATCTCTATGTCGTTCTTCGCATTTTTCTTCAATGCAAAGACATATCTTTACCTTGACAGGCTGTAGCTCATATTTCTCAAGGGCACCTTTGTCTAAACTATGTTGAGAAGAAGCAAAATATGTATTTCCTCCACACACTTTCCAAAATGTTGCTGATGATAGCTATACATATATTTTCAAGATGTAAGTTTATCCACCAAAAAGTAAATGTAATAGTTGCAGTAGTGGACAGTGGGGTCCACCCCCATTTTCCAACACTTTGAAAATCATGACTTGTCCTATAGATGTCACCCTTTAAGACATAATAGTCACTTAGGGTTTATGTTACTATTTCCATGTTATGAGCTGACACATTATCAATCATCATACACATATATTAGTCACGTCTTTCTTTAGTTGCCATGGTCCTACATGGGCAACACAATTGTTACACTTATCCACTTATAACTAACTTCATATTCTCCAACTTCATACCAATATTTAACCAATTATCCACACAATTAACTTCTAGATCTCATTTCACTTAAATACTAATATACTTCATATACTATCTATCATGGTCATGTGGTATAACACTAATTCATAAATACAGGGTAGTATAGCTTGGATCGTATTTCATCCTAAAATGTTAGACTTCGACGAAACTCATTTATTTTGATTCGTGTACCCTCTGACCATCATGACACTTACTTATTACTTGTTTGAAATAGCATAATACTTATAACCTCAAAAATAGTATTATCCTTGAACTTTTGTCAATTATCTTACGACAAATCCAACGTACAAAAGTACGGGTTGTAACATCTTTCCTCCCTTCAGAAATATTTGTCCTCGAATGTTAACTCTTAGAGATTTACAAAATTTTTGCCGGAGTATCCTCTATAAACTAACTATATCCCAACATGTACGCAGGCAAAAACGAAATACAAACGCCTCAAAGAGCCATAAGCCATAGTAACCCTTGGTCACACACAACTAACAATTATACCTGTATCAACATCGGTTGGCTGCTCCTGATCTTGATGCCTAATCAAAGCATATATGCGATTATGACTATCACCGGAGCGAGATGCTCCACCTCTGCCTCTACCTCTATCGGGTGATGTCTAAGGGCCTCGCTGTGGGGGACGTACTGAAGAGGAGGAGGCTGCTACATACCTAGTGGGTTGAGCCATCCAACCTCTGTCCTTCATCGGATAATCTCTTATATAATGACTGTAGTCTCCATAGGTATAGAATACATTATATCCCTACCGACATTGTCCAGAATAGGCTCTACCGCATTGACTGCACCGCGGAAGAGGCGCCCTTATCTGCGTCGAATCCCTTCGATTCCGGTAACACAAAGCCCTCGAACCCTAACCTGATTCAGAATAAATATATCCCTCATAACGCAGCCTCTGCAACTGTAAAGGGGCGCTATCAATAGTATATGGTGGCCTAGGACAACCCTGAGAATCCTCAAGTTGGCTAGTAAACCTAGCACTTTTACGGAGACCGTCATCACAATCCTCGTATTTCTGCTGTTTCTGATCCTCCAAATTTTGAGCATAAGCATGTATGTGGAAAATGTCCATACTATCAAGCAGAGCGGCAGTGGAACACTCATTAGTCAGGTGCGGCCCAAGTCCTACCACAAACGGATGTACTCGGTCACTCATCTGAGCCATAAGCGAGGGGGCATACCTAGCCAAGGAATCAAACTAGAGGCTATACTCCCGCATACTCATATTCCTCTGTCTAAGAGCTAAGAACCTATCTACCCTCTCCTACCGCATCTCTGCCGACAAGTAATGATGTAAGAAAGCCCCTAAGAGCATTTCCCATACTACTGGAGGTGCATTTGTCCCTCTGGAAAATTCCCAAGTCTCATACCACTAAACCGCAACATCACGCAATCGATAAGAGGCCAACTCTACTGACTCAATGTCTAAAGCATGCATCACCCTCAAA
Organism: Nicotiana otophora; assembly: GCA_000715115.1. Lineage (NCBI taxonomy): Eukaryota > Viridiplantae > Streptophyta > Magnoliopsida > Solanales > Solanaceae > Nicotiana > Nicotiana otophora. Next base: position 287,021 of record AWOL01S0047700.1, read on the forward strand.
GTCCTCTGCATCCTATCAATAAAGTTCTGCGGGTCCTCATCCTTGTCTGATCCAGTAAACACTAGAGGGTCCAGGTTGATGAAGTTTCGAACTCTCACGCTAACAGCCATGTCAACATAACCAACATCGGTATCTACCTGGCGACGAGCCTGAGTGGCTACCAATCTAGTCAACAACCATACTGCACTCTGCATATCCATATCCTCATCATGAGAAACATGTGAAGGAACTAGAGGTATTAGGTTCCTTCTCAACTTCTCGGGTGATGGCGGAGTCAGAGAACTATGCAAGGGTATCACATTTCCCCTCGGGTCCTCACTTTTGCCCTCACTAGCCATTAGTGCTCAACTCATGCCCTCATCGGCCACTGCTTTACCCTTCTTACTAGCTGTAGCTTTCCTGGTCACATGCATCGCTATAAATAAAACAAGTCAAAGGTCAGGGATTTCGCTCCCTACGACTATGCTCTACTGCACGATCTAATATCAAGAAGGAAGGGTAACCAGTTCCTAAATGCCTTGTATTTTCCTGTTTATATAATGAGGTGCACAACACATTTATATACAAGACTCTACTAGACACAGCTTGTAGACAACCCTAGGATAGACCTGCTCTGTTACAAAGTTTGTCACGACCCGAACCAGAGGGTTACAACTGGCACCTGGTGCCTACTTAACCGAGCGCCATGTACCTTATCTTTGTTTACTATCATACTTGTCACGAGCCATTACATTCCATATCTGATATATATATATATATATATATATATATATATATATATATGTATCAGTAACGACATTAGAACTTAACTCGCATCACTAATTCAAAAATGATTTATATAGATACATGGGGGCTGACAAGGCCGTCATGACGAACTGACATATCATACCAAAAACTATACATAGGACAATGTCTGCAAATACTATAAGGAAACATGACCATAATATATAAGTCGGGACAGGGCCCCCGATATCCTCATAAAACAAAATAATATATACAGAACCCTGACTCGGCAATACTCCAGGATGAAGTGCAGCTCACTAGCCAAAAGCTTATATCTAGTGGCAGCCTATAGTGGAGGATTCTCGCCTCGTTTATCTACACCTGTGTGGCATAAAACACAACACCCTCAGGCAAATGGACGTTAGTACGAAGAATGTACCGAGTATGTAAGGCAGGAATGAAACATAACAATAAGATACTATTACTGAGAGGGATAAGAATTAACCTGTAACATTTGACCCACCATCGAGGGCCATAACATGCATAATAAGTTCAATCTCGTATATGAATATATATATATATATAGCCACAATACCATAGTTCTGACACATCATTATATGGTGTTAGCTGCCCAAATAATAAGTGGTAACTGCCCGACCAGCCGTAGCACAGTGGTAAATGCATGACTGCCCGACCGACCGTAGCACGGTGGTAAATGCATGACTGCCCGATCGGCCGTAGCACAGTGATAAATGCACGACTGCCCGACCGGCCGTAGCTCGGTGGTAAATAAAGAAGCATAACTGCCCAACCAACCGTAGCATGGTGGTAAATGAAGAAGCATAACTGCCCAATCGACCGTAGCATGGTGGTAAATGAAGATGCATATATCATTACATTATGAACATTAACTACTTTATCGTATACCTCAATAGGGACTTAGAAACATACTTAGACATGATTTGAGTTACATTTTAGAGGAATGCATAACGTAGGCATCCTTATCTACTAAGAGTAGAATTGTTTATGGAATAACATTACCTTTACATTTCGTTACCTGGGTCATGCCAAAAGAAGGGATTAGCCTTAACATACCTTTGTTGGTCTCCTTGACAACCCAACCAACGCAACTCGTCTAGAACCTCAACCTTATAATCCAAGAATTACTCTTCTTTCAACTTACTTTGCTTCGAAGAAATCTCTGATTTGCTATCATCTGGAGGAAACCGATGTAGGCATAATCTCTATGTCGTTCTTCACATTTTTCTTCAATTCAAAGACATATCTTTACCTTGACAGGCTGTAGCTCATATTTCTCAAGGGCACCTTTGTCTAAACTATGTTGAGAAGAAGCAAAATATGTATTTCCTCCACACACTTTCCAAAATGTTGCTGATGATAGCTATACATATATTTTCAAGACGTAAGTTTATCCACCAAAAAGTAAATGTAATAGTTGTAGTAGTGGACAGTAGGATCCACCCACATTTGCCACCACATTGAAAATCATGACTTGTCTTATAGATGTCACCCTTTAAGACATATTAGTCACTTAGTGATTATATTACCATTTCCATGTTATGAATTGACACATTATGAATCATCATACACATATCTTAGTCACATCTTTCTTTAGTTGCCATGTTCCCACGTGGGCAACACAATTTTTACACTAATCTACTTATAACTAATTCCATATTCTCCAATTTTATACCAATATTTAACCAATTATCCACACAATTAATTTCTAGATCTCATTTCACTTAAATACTAATATACTTCATATATCTTATTATCACGGTCATGTGGTATAGCACTAGTCCATAAATACGGGGTAGTATAACTTGGATCGTATTTCATCCTAGAATGTTAAACTTCGACGAAACTCATTTTCTTTGATTCGTTTACCCTCTGACCTTCATGACACTTACTTATCACTTGTTTGAAATAGAATAATACTTATAACATGAGAAACAATCTTGTCCTTGAACTTCTGTCAATTAGCTTACAAAAAATCCAACGTACAAAAGTATGGGTTGTAACACTCACAATCTGCGTGTACACAATCAAGAAAGAAACATGAGAGGTTGACCCTAGGGGGATGGTTCCTTATCCACACACAAGCACGGCCAATTTATCGTGCTAGCAGCCCGATGTGGTCACATGCTCAATATCATAATTCGCCCGGCGTGGACACATGCTCAATGTGATGGATCCGCCCAGCGTGGTCACGTGCTATATCACAATATGCCCGGTATGGTCACAAGAATATCATCACAATCTGCTCGGTGTGGTCACAGGCATATCAACACAATTCGCTCGGCGTGGTCACAGGTATAACAACACAATCCGCCTGTCGTGGTTACAGGAATAACAACACAATCCGCCCGGCTTGGTCATAGACATAACAACACAATCCACCCAGCGTGGTCACATGCATCCAGTCCAACCATATAACATTGGAGCAAATAAACAAGAATACATGCATGTGATAAATGGATAACAAATCTCATGCTCCTAGACTGGTATATATGACATGCTAAAGTGTAGGCATGTGCAAAGAGTGCTATCATAGCCCAAATGGGCAATTTCATCACTGAATAGCATTTATCAAGTTCATTCAAGGATTTAACCTCTATGTAGCCTTAAACGTGGCTCAAATAGTTCACACAATGATACAAATATCAGAAATATCATAGCTTAAAGTTTAACAGTCAATTCTAGGATTATCATAGCCTAAATACAACCCAAGCATGGATAAATACCCCCGATGTCAGCACATGGATCGCAAGCCTTTCACATTTGATTTGTAGTACTTCCTTGGGTTCCATTGTCCCTGACTCTCTAACAAGTATAAAACCCATCTGCAAACCTTACTCTTAGTTTCTAGTATCGTTGACCTTGTCATGTATATTGCCACGTACGAAGAATTTACATTTCCTAACCTTCCATATTATTTTCGTACTAGTGGTTTATCATTTCGCATACCCTCTAAGAGAAGCACGTTACCCCTTACCACTTTTCTATACTACACATGTCTTCAACAAAATAACCAAACATCATAACTACATGGTCTTACTCTTGTTTCATTGCATTTGAGTGGCCTCTCTATGGCCCTTCCTCCCCCACTTGGGGTGAATGATTCACATTTTGACACAAGTCTTGAATTTAGCAACTTCAGGGATATATGTATCATGTCTCTATCCCTCATATATATGTTCGACTATTAGGGAGATTTAAGTCACCATGGTATTAACATCATACGTTCTCTACTCTTACTCAGCCACATAGGCTTGGGATCCAAATCCCTCATGTCAATATACTTTTTGGAGTGTAACAGCACTTCGCACATTCCTGGGATTTTTATAACATTCATAGTGCTAGGGTCTTCTCATTGTGGGTTCAATCAACTCTCCTTTCATAACTTCTTGTCTCCCGTGAGAGACCTACACATTTATCATTACTCTCCAGGCCATGCCTTTCATATATCACGTGCCTATATAACAAATCTACATATTAGAATCATACCCATGGTTCCCACACTATCCACATGTACTAGTTAAGCTTAGGTCTCAGTTATCACGCCAATGCCTCTTTGGAGGTGGGTAATTACTTCTAGCACTCTTCTCATATAAAGTATGGTCATGGTACAATATACTTGTCTTATATGGCCACACCATTCATTTAATATGATACATGTGCCATCTGTTTAATATTCAGGCCTTTACCCTTTCGTCATGTCACATGATAACGTTACTTGGAATAAACCAAAAGAGCATTTAAACTTACCTTGAACCTCAATGCACAAGTTGGAGGAAGAACAGTTTCATAACCAGATTCATCGCACGATTCATAATATCAAAGAAGGGTATCATTCCTAAATGTCCAAGTAGCCTCCAACTTATAGATGTGGTCGACAACACACCGATAAGAAGGACGCTACTAGACACGGCTCCAAGACATCCTAGGACACTTTAAAACCTTAGGCTCTGATACCAAGTTTGTCACGCCCCAAACTCAAGGAGCACGACCGGCGCTCAACCGAGAGAACCCGGCCGAGCAAGCCTATTAGACTTCCTTCTACCCAAACTCATCCATAAATAAAGAGGAGATGTACTCCATTAATCAATCACTGAAAAGATTTTATTAACAACTTCCTTTTCATTCCCATTAGCAGCTTCATTCATAAATACCAAAACATTACAAATTTATAGAATTAATGAAAATCATAATTTCCAAGTACCAACATTTCTAGTTCAATTCCTAACATCAACCATAACCCACAACCTGTCTATGGAGCCTCTAAGTACAATAGAAGAGTAATATGAAAATGCCGGCAACAAGACCCCGGCTATACCTCAAAACACAGTACATGAGAAACAAAATATACATGACCCCGAAATGAAGTGGGGCTCACCAAATCAGCTGAAAAGAGTGTACTGCTATCACTGATCAATGCCGCCTGCTGAAAAACCACCTGCATCCATTAAAGATGCAGCGCCCCCGACAAAAGGGACGTTAGTACTGTCAAATAGCACTAGAATGTATAGCTAAACATCCTCTTTCAAAATAGAATGCCCATATACTAAAAGGCAACACATAGAAATAGCAAGTCACAATCAACAATATCCAAACGTCCAGTTAAAACATAATAATTTTCAAAATACGAACTTCACATATAATTTTGGTTGGGAGATCATTAGCACTGATATACCACCGTCTTTGTTAGCACGGAATCCGATCACGCCCGATCAGCTAGGCCATCTCCCCACGAACAATGTGGTTTGACATGTGATGCGAAAGAAAGTTGTTACCAAGAGTAGTACCACTATATGCACAATATGGCGTCTGATCTCCACCCGATCAACTAGGCTGCCTTCCCAAATAATAAATAATCCCTTTTCAAAATGTCACTTCAATTGGAAAATCTCTTCTAACTCAACCTCGTAATAAGGGTTGCGTGGGAAAAAAGAGGTGTGACAATTGCATAAGCGGATTTTCTTTTGGACAGAGGGAATGCATAGGTGCGAGGTCTTTGCCGCACCTACGAGATTGAGATGCGGGAAGAGGGGCGCAGGTATGATGTGGGCATGTGGCAGCATTCTCTGCAGAAGCAGAGAGGAGGTCGCTAGTGCGACTCCGTAGAAGCGGGGCCTTGTCCGCAGAAGCGAAGGTAGGGGGCCTTCAGGGGAACCGCAGAAGCGGAGCTTTTTGCCGCACCTGTAGAGCCGGAGAAGCAATTAAGTGAACCGCAGGTGCGAGATGACTAGCAGATTCATAAGGTCGAGGGTTGAATTATTTTCTCATTTTTGAACTTTGCAAGCTCGGTTGGAGGCGATTTGTGAGAGGGGTTTCATGAGATTTCAAGAGATAAGACACCCAACATTTTTATATATTAATATTGAATACCTATTGAATTTTCCACCTAGATTATATGTTTTTAAGGTGTAATTTGGGGAATTTTGGACTAAGGATTGGAGAGTAAGATTTGGGGATATGAGTGACGATTTGGTGTCGAAATCTGGTAATTTTGGTATGGTTGGACTCTTGGTTGAATGTATGTTCGGATTTTGTTAATTTCGTTGGATTTCGAGATGTGGGTCAGGGGTTGACTTTTTGAGTTGACTTTGTTGAAAAACTTAGTTTTATCACATGGAATTGATCCCTATATCTTGTGTTGATTGTATTGAGTTGTTTGTGACTAGATTCGAGTCGTTTGGAGGCCGATTCATGAGGCACGGGCTTGTTGGAGTAGGGATTTGCATGGCTTGAGGTAAGTTACACTTCTAAACTTGATTCTGAGGGTATGAATCCCTGAAATACATGTTATGTGGTTGTGTTGAGGTAACGCACATTCTAGGTGACAGGCGTGTGGGTGTGACCGTCGTAATTGTGACTCGGTCGATTCTGTAGTACTGTGTAGTCATCGAATCTTGTTGCTATTCATGTGATCCTTATGCGTTAGAGTAATTGAGCTGCAATCCATGGTAGAAATCATGTTTAGGCTATATGCTTATTCTTTTGAGACCCACTAGGGTCATTTATGTTGTTGAATTATTTGCTTAAATTGCAATTATGTACTCAGTCACATCCATCAATTGCATATCATATCTCTGTCGCTGTTGCTATTTATTGTTGTATCATATATCATTATTTGGGATGATTGGTATGAGATTTGTGAGCCCGAGAGACTGGATAGATTGATGATAAAGTTGGAGCCCGAGAGCCGTGTTGTGAGTGAGGTTGTGGATCGGTTTGCATGCCGTAGTAGGCCTTCTTGGCTTTATATATTTGTTATTATAGATCAGGCTACATGCCGCAGCATGCCTTATAGGCTTTATATATTGTTATGGGATCGGGCTACAAGCTGTAGCAGGCCATATTGGCTTTATATTAGCGCTTGAGCTAAAACTGTTAAACTTGAAAGTATGTCTACATTTTTGTACTGTGTACAAATTTTTTATGAGTTTTCTCTCAGATATTACTATCAACCTTCCTGTCATATCTGTACGATTATAAATCTGGATTTGGACTGTAATTATCTGAGCTTGTCACTACTTTCAGCCCAAGGTTAGCCTTGTTACTTATTAAGTACATTAGGTCGATTGTACTCATACTACACTCTGCATTTTGTGTGCAAATTCAGGTACTTCTAGACACGACGGTTGCTAGGTTTGGAGCTTCAGTCGGCTGGAGATTATTGAGGTAGCTGCCTTGGCGTCTGCAGAGCTTGACTCTCCTTCTTTTCAGTTTATTAGTACTATTCTATCTTTCTAGACAGTTGTTTTAGTAGTTAGACTGTGTTGTCATTTAGATTCTTATGTACTCACTGACACCCGGATTTTGGGTGATTTTGTATTGAGTCGCGGTATTTTCTTATCAGTTATTTATGAGATTTTCACTATTTAAGCATATTTTAGTATGTTTTAAGTTTATATATGTGTGGTTATTTGTGATTGTCGGCTTGCCTAGTATTGCGATAGGCACCATCACGACATGTGGAATTTTTTATCGTGACACTAGGACCCCAACCAATCGCACCAACAAGTCCATAAAAATAATACGGACCTGCTCGAACCCACAAAACACGTACAACAACATCAAAATTAAGAATCATACCCCAAAACTAACTTGAATCAACTTATGAACTTCAAACTTTTCAATTAGCTCCGAGCACGTCAAACTATACTTAGACGAATCGGAATGACACCAAATTTTACGCACGAGTCATAAATCATCATACAGACCTATTCCTAGGCTCGGAATCCCAAACAAACCTTGATAACACCAAAGTTTACTTCAAACCAAATTTAAAGAAGTAGGAAACCTTCAATGAACCAACTTTCAACATTAAGCATCGAAACCCTCCAGGGTCACCCAAACCTCGATCCGATGACACGCCCAAGTCTAATTGGAACCATCAAATCCCGATTTTGAGATCGTTTACTAAAACTGTTGACCCAAGTCAAACTTGGCCACCTTAGGCCACTATTAAGGAACTATGTGTTCCGATTCCAACCCGAACCAACCATCCCCGAAAGTCATAAAATAGTAAAAGCACATACGGGAAGTCTTAATTAGGGAAAAAAAATCTATAAAGCAAAACAATTGGTCGGGTCGTTACATTACTCGTTTACTACTTGTTGCAATTAATATTTCTATTACTTCATTGTTGGTTGTAAATCAATAATTTTTCTGACGTTGGTCTTACATTGATGTTCTTTCCATTGTTAGATTATATATATCTTGAACAGGTTTCTATGTCTAGCAGGTGTTTTGACCTGGCCTCATCACTACTCTATCGTGGTTAGGCTTGATACTTACTAGGTACCGTTGTGGTATACTCATGCTATATTTCTGCACATGTTTGTGCAGATCTAGGTATTCTGATTGTGTTGTTGAGAGTTGTGTCTGTGCTGCGGGAGACTTCAAGGTATACTACCATGACGTTCGCAGGCCTCGGAGTCACCATCTTTTTTTATTATGCTACTGCTAAATTGTAATTCAAAACAATATTGTGTTTAGAAATTCTAGTGTATTTTAGTAGTGCTTATGACTCCATACTACCTATTTTGGGAAGTGTATAACTATTGGCTGCTTGCGGCTATGTATGTCATTTAATAGTTTATGATAAATAATTAAATAGTTCAAATATGTTATTAAATCAGCATGTATTAGGATTACCTAGTCTTAGAGTCTACTTACCATCACGATATCCTAAGGTGAAAAATTGGGGTCGTGACATCCACCCCATCTTATACATACATTTTAATATCCAAAATGTGGTTAGTTCGGGTTGGCCAAAGACACATTTTAAGGGCCTATTTCCTTAATATATAACACTGATAATAGGGCATAAAAAGCATACATAAGCCCATGCAAAATCCTCCCAAAAATTGAACACAAACCCTAATTGATTTTCTCATCTTTTCCAGTTCTAGTTGGAGATAAACCTAGGGTTTGAAGAACTAAGATATGAGCGGAGATATTCAACAAATAAGTTAAGTATATTTCTCTCTTTCATCCATTCTTTTTACTGGAAATGTATGGTAAGTCGTTCTATAATTGTAAGAACTCACGGGACAGTGATTGGAAGACGTGAGTTCGGGTTATTTAACTTGGAGTGGACTGTTTTGTGGGTTGTTTCGTGTTGGTGTTGGATTGCATATTTTGTTAATATTTTAGAGAATTTTGGAGGAGAAAGGGTATGGAGAAATATCACATAAATGCAGGGTGGTGGTGTAACGACCCGGCCAGTTGTTTTGAGAGATGTAGCCTCGTTCCCCCATTTACTACTCATTTTGTACTTTACAAATGTTATATGACTTGTCGGGGTTGCTGGTTTGGATCCGGGGAGGTTCAGAGTGAATTGAGACACTTAGTCTCAAGGTTAGAAGCTTAAGTGGAACAGGTTGATCGGATACTGACTTATGTGTAAACGACTCTGGAATAGAGTTTTGATAGTTCCGTTAACTCAGTTGGGTAATTTTGGACTTAGGAGCGTGTCAGAATTATGATTTGGAGGTCCGTGATTAATTTAGGCTTGAAATGGCGAAAGTTAGAAATTTGGAAGTTTGACCAAGAGTGGACTTTTTGGTTTCCGGGCTAGGATTGAAGTTTCTATAGTTGGAGTAGGTCTGTGGCGTCATTTGTGACTTGTGTGCAAAATTTAAGGTCAATCGAATGTGATTTGATAGGTTTTGGCATCGTTTGTAGAAGTTGGAATTTCCTTAGATCAATAGACTTGATTTGGGGTGCAATTTGTGTTTTTGATATTGTTTGATATGATTTGTGGGCTTGAATAAGTTCGTATCGTGGTTTAGGATTTGTTGGTATAATTGGTTGTGGTCTTAGGGGCCTCGGGTAGAGTTCGGAGGGTTAACGGATCGAATTTGGAGTTTGGATTGCTGAAGCTGGGAGTCTGCTGGTGTAATCGCACCTGCAGAGCTTTGGTGTAATGACCCGACAGGTCATTTTGAGAATTAAAGTCCCGTTCAGCGTCATATGGTCTCAATCAGCTCCGTATTATGTGTTATGACATGCGTGCGCAGTTGAGTTCGGACTTCGGATGATTCGGGATTGATGTGGAAGAAGGATTCGTGTTTTAGAAACTTAAGCGATAAGAGTTGACCGAAATTTATCTTATGTGTAGACAAATCCGTAATGGAATTTTTATGGTTCAAATAGTTTTGTATGGTAATTTTGGACTTAGGCATGCGTCCGGATTTGGATTTGGAGGTCCGTAGGGTAATTTGAAGCACTTCGGCGAAAATTGGAAAGTTGAAGTCGTTTGAAGGTTAAGGGGTTTGACCGAGAGTTGACTTTGATGATAACAGGTTCGGAATATGATTCTGAGAGTTGTATTAGCTCCGTTATTTCATTTGGGACTTACATGCAAAATTTGACGTCATTACGGGTTGATTTGGTATGTTTCGACACTGGTTTTGGGAGTTAGAAGACTTAGAAATTTATGAGTTTGATTCGTGGTGCGATTCGTAGTTTCGGCGTTATTTGACGTGACTGGTTGGTATATTATGATGGGGTTACGAGAGGCTCGGGTGAGTTTTGGATGATATTTGGACTGTATAGAGCATGTTGAATGAAGCTGGGTCTAGGCAGAACCTGGTGCAATCGCACCTACGAAAATTTGACCGCAATGGCGTGGCCGTGTTTTTGTTATTCTTGTCGATTCAGCGACTATGGGGTAAGTGTTCCCTAACCCATGAAATAAGCTTTAACATATTTTGAGTTCTACACCTCAATTTTGGGAGATTTTTCGTGGGTTCATAAAGCAACTCATTGGGATAAATGTTCTCTATCCGAATCGTGTTATATTTAATGAATCCATTTCTATTTTCATCATTTAATTAGTTAATTAAGTTGGAAATTTGGGGAAAATTTGTAAAATCTTTCAAAATGTAAAATGATGATTTGAAGTACGAATTGAGGTAGGAAATTGATAATTTTGGTATGGTTAAACTCGATATCAAATGGTTATTTGGTTCTTATAATTTTGGTCGGGTTACGAGATGCGGGCCCGGGTCGACGTTTTGAAGAGATTTTTCAATTCTTAGCTAAAATCATTATTTTATTATTTAAATTAGTTTCCTATAGCTATAATTATAGTATGCAATTATTTTGGCTTGATTCAAGTCGTTCGGAGTTGGAAATTGAGGGAAAAGGCCTACTATTGATTGATTGAGCGTGGTTTGAGGTAAGTATCTTGCCTATCTTTGTGTAGGGGAACTACCCCTTAGGTATTGAGTCTTTGGTGCTAATTATGTCATGTGAAGTCCGTGTACGCGAGGTGACGAGTACGTGCTCGGGCTTATTTGTGAAAAGTTGATCGTTTAGGGCTCTTAGGTTCTTATGGTCATTAGATATGAAGTTGATTTATTATGTTAAGTTCCCCATTTACTAGTTTACTCTATGTGTCTTAATTGGAATTAATTGCTTCATGTTCAACCTTTATTGCCTATTTGACTATTGTGTGCCTTAACTGAAGTTGTTGCCTCTTCGATTGCCATTCTATCCTTTCTATTGCTTATCCTTAACTCAATTTGTTGCATCTCTTCGTAATTGCTCAACCCTAAATGAAGTTTAGTTATCCCTTGTCGTAGTTTCCTCATCCTTATTTAGAATAATTTGTCACATATCATTTCTCCCTTGTTGAGCCATTCTTATTTAGGCTAGTATTCCCTATTGTGTTTATTCTTTGTGAGCTCCTTCTATCGTTTCTTTGTGACCCAAAGCTCTTGAGTTGATTTACTTGTCATACTCTTGTCCTATTATTGTTGTTGTTGTTTTTGTACTCAGTTTGTTGAGCCAAGGGCTATGCGCGGTTGTGGTACTAACACTGTTTAGATGAAATGTTGTGGAATATGGGCACATGTTGTGAAAGTCATTCTATTGTGATGTTGTGTCTTTTGGCACGTGATATTGTTGGGAGGTTTTGTTCGGGTGTTTTCACGAGGTTTCTGTCGTGCTGCTGTTAATATTAATATATGCACATGTGGCATGAGAAGAATGGCTATATTTGTGGGTTTGCGCATGTGGTGAGACAAGGTGGGAATATTATTATGCGCGTGCGGCGAGAAAGGGGGGCATTTACTTTATTATTGTGCACGTGGCGAGACAAGGTGGGTTATGTCGGGGATTGATTTGTGATGACATGTGATGGCCTGGGGGCATTGTTGTTGTTGATATTTGTGTAGTGGAGTGCCTAACCTGTGTGAGGTTTACTTGGTACAAATTGTGGTGATCGCCCCTCATGTGCCGTTCATTTATTTCTCAACTCTTATTCGTTGGCCCGAACAATGAAAGAACACTTGCACAAGCATACACATACTTTATCACCTTATCGATTTAAGAAGATGAACACTGAAGCTACCGATTATTTGTACGTACTCCGTCTACTTGTCTTATATGTGATATTTGTTCTATTGGCATGTGAGTTGTCCGTGAAGTTATTAGTTGTAATGAGGGCACAAGATGCCAAGTGATTAGGGTTCATGAATTGGGACCCGTGAATTTTGTGAGTTTTGAGGTTTGGTACCTCATGGGGATTATTGAATAAACCGGGTGCGAAAGCAGTTATTCTTATCAAGTTTCTACTTGTCTTTCCTTTGTTTGTTTTTCACCGGATTTAAACTGTACCCAGCTTACTCTTCTATGTTATTACTTGTGGTGTCCCGCTGCAAATTGTTGCTTCTATTTCCTATTGCAAGCACCGTATTATTATTATTATTATGTGTAGTTCTGTAAATATATCATACTCTGTTAGTCCTATACATATACTTGTTCAGGTTATCTAGTCCAGTAGGTGTCTTGACTGTCCCTCGTCACTACTCCACTGAGGTTAGTCATGATACTTACTGGGTACCGCTATACTGTACTTATACTACACATCTGCACATTTTTGTGCAGACCCGGGTAATTCAGAGTGAGTCGATAGCACGGAGTTTGCTGTGGGGACTCAAGTAAACCCGTTGTTGTGTTCACAGGCCTCGGAGTCACCTTCTGTATTGTACTTGCACTGTTTATCTTAATTTCGAAACAATTGTATTTAGAGGGTTTTTGTAGTAAACTCATTAGAGCTTATGACTTGTACTACCGGTTTTGGGAATTGTAAGTTGTGTAATAAGGTTCTATTTCATAATTATTAATTGTTGGTCATATTTTTCCATTAATTCAGTAAGTGTTCGTCTTACCTAGTCATAGAGACTAGGTTCCATCACGACATCCTACGGAGGAAAATTTGGGTCGTGACATTTGGTCGTAGGTACGAGCTTGGAGGCGCAGAAGCGGAGTTTGGACAGGGGGTTGTGGAGCGCGGATACAGATGAATTTCCATAGGTGCGGACTCGCACCTGGGCTTGGGTTATCACAGAAGCGGAGATGAGCTTGGAGTCACTGGTCCGCAGAAGTGGATAGACATGCGCAGGTGCACACCCGCAGAAGCGGGATTTATGACCGCAAACGCTGTTGGTCGGTCCTTAGGTGGCCTCCGCAAATGCGGATGATTGACCGCAAAAGTAGTACCGCATAAGAGGATGGTTGGACCGTAGAGGAGGGATAGTTGGGCAGTGTTTAAAACCGTAGGGTTTCGTGATTTCTATCATTTTGGACATTGCAAACTCGGTCTAAGGCGATTTCTGAGAGGATTTTTGAGGGGTTTCTTGAGGTAAGTCACTTGTGGTTAAATGTATCTAATAATTGTGTATCCCCATTGATTTCCCCACCTAAATTGTGTGGTTTTGAGGCTAGGAATTTGGAGAGTTTAAATTGGGGATTTGGGTGTCGATTTGGTGTTGGATTTTGGTAAATTTGGTATGGTTGGACTCGTGGTTGAATGGGCTTGCGGGTTTTGTGACTTTTATTAGATTCCGAGAAATGAGCCCGGGGGGGCAGCTTTGGAGTCAACTTTTTGATTTTTGATTAATAACTTAGTATTTGCTAATGGAATTGATTCTTTTAGCTCGTGTTGATTGTATCGAACTATTTGTGGCTAGATTCGAGGCATTTGGAGGCTGATTCGCGAGGCAAGGGCATGATGGAGTAGAGATTTGCACGGTTTGAGGTAAGTAACACTTCTAATCTTGGTTTTAAGGGTGTAAAACCCTGAATATCGTATTATGTGATTGGTTTTGAGGTGACGCGTGTGCTATGTGATGGGCATGTACGCGTGCACTGTAAGAATTGTGACTGGGTCAATTCCATGGAACTAAATAGTTGTTAAATCTTGTTGTTACCAGTATTTTCACCGTTTATTATGCCTATTGAGCTGTCAGTCATGTTAGAAACTCTGCTTAGGCTATATGATGATACTATTGGGACCCACAATGGTCGTACATTACTGCGGAACTAATTGCCTAGTCTGTCAATTTGTACTCAGTCACAGTTATTGCTTGCATATTATGTCTCAGTCTTTGTTGTCTCTATTTGTTATATCATATCATCATTTGTGGGTTGAATATCATGATTTTGGTAAGCCCAAGTGACTGGAGGAGTTATTGGTTGAGTGAGGCTGAAGGCCAATTGTCACTCCCCGAACTCGGGGAGCGCGACCGGCACTCAATCGAGTGAAACCTCGAGCAAGCCTGTTAGATTTCTTCTACCCAAACTCATCCATGAATAAAGAGGAGATGCACTCCATTAATCAAACACTGAAAATATTTCTTTAACAACTCCCATTTCATTTCCATTAGTAGCTTCATTCATAATTTTCAAAATATTACAAGTTTATAGATACAATGAAAAACATGATTGCCAAATACCAATATTTCTAGTTCAATTCCCCACATCAAACACCACCCACAACCTGTCTACGGAGTCTCTAAGTACAACAGAAGAGTAATATGGAAATGCTGACAATAAGGCCCCGGCTATACCTCAAAAAACAAAGTACAACTTCAAATGATATCAGGCCCGGAATAGAGTAGGGCTCACCAAAACCTGCTAAATAGGGAGTAACTACTAATGAGGACCAAAGTTGTCCGCTGATGAACCACCTACATCCATTGAAGATACAGCACCCCTGGTAAAAGGGACGTTAGTACATATGAAATAGTACTAGTATGTAAAGCTAAATGTCCTCTTTCAAAATAGGATGCCCATATAAAAAGAGAAAACCATAGAAATAACAAGTCACAATCAACCATATCCAAATGTCCTGTTAAAACATAACAATTTTCAAAATACAAAATTAATATATATTTTTGGTTGGTAGATCATTAGCACCAATATACCACCGTATTTTTAGCATGGAGTCTGATCACGCCCGATCGTCTAGGCCATATCCCCATGAACAATGTAGTTTGACATGTGAAGCGAAAAGAAAGTGTTACTAAGCGTAGTACCACCATGTGCGCAACATGGCGTCCGATCTCCACCCGATCAGCTAGGCCGCCTTCCCATATATGCCGTGTGGGTTGACTTTTCCAATTCACAACTATTATAAGTTTCATCCCAATTAAGGGGAATAATATCAACCCATCAATCACATCCCAAATAAGGGGAATAATCACAATCCACTCCTACACCGGCACATATAGTTTTAGGTGTGGGTTGTTACAACCCACCCTTCCTCAGTCTGCTAATGATACTCCCAAAAATATTATTTTTGTTTTTCCACACAAAGGTAATATAGGTACAAATGTATTTGCCTCATCATCTTTCACATTGTATAAATCTTCACTAGTATTTTCAACCAATCACAACAACAATATTTTTTTGGCTCTTTTGGCCATTCACAAGATTCATTATTCAAGGCACAGTGGCTGTATTTCCTATTTCATATCTTTTCTTCCATGAATCATCATCATAAATATCAACATATATAATATTCTAGAAATCACAACTTTAAGTTCGTTAGAAATGAAGGCTTTAAACACAATAGATTTCTTTCCAAGAAATGGAGTAAAATGATTGGCAATCGAAGCGCAAGTTAAAATCATAAACAAGTATCACACCATTTATTCTTGAAATACTTTTTCCCAAAAAGGGCAATACACAATTTCCACTCACGAATATGTAAGAACGCAAAACACATTAAAAACTATACTTACAAAGCATAGCATTTGTTAAAACAGTCACATATGGGCACGACTTGAGTACATAAGCTTTTAGGAAATTCTATTTTCGAAGTTATTATAAAACAGTTGAATCAAGACTTATTCTTAACCTCTCTCACATCATCTAATTTAATTGGCACCACTAGCTACAAGTATAACTTTCATTCTTGGCACGTTGGCCACACTCTATATCCCCGATTCACTTATTTCATTTTGAAGCATCTTTATAGATTATCAACAATGCGACATTTTCAATCAACACCTTAGGTACATGTATGAGCAATTAAGAGTCTTAAGCATATCGAGCTTTTCTCACGCAAATTGGCATACTAGCTTTCATTTGAAACATGATTCAAAGCCATAACATTTTAATATGCAACCCATACTTTGAACAAATATCTTTTGACATAAGGCTCATTCAGAAAAGTCAAGTTTATAAGGGATAACCCGGAACATAGGAATTAGAAACTTGAGCAAACCATACTTGAAACTTACGGGAACATTATGGGATTCGATTCCAAGAGAGAAATTTTAGCCAACATACCTCGCTTTGAGCTTTCCATAAATTATTACAATGTTCCGGAAATCCTAGCAACTTCAATCTATTTTGAGATATAACAAAATTGAACACAAAGTAGGAAGATATTCATGGTCTTAGCTCATTTGAGCATGTTATCAAACACTAGATATGCAAATTTGATTACAAGATTCTTCCACAAGCTTTCCTTTACTCCACAATCCAATCTTTACCCATTTGAGCTCAACAATCTTCCCACAAACCTTATTGGTACATCCATGTATAAATAATACTCTCACACCCAAGAATCATACTCCCAATCACCCATCTTTTACCACCAAACTAGAAATTGAAGACTAGGGTTAGAACCTTACCTCTTGAGTGAAGATCTTGTGAGATCTCCATGTTGCATTTCAAAGCTTGGACAAGATCTTGATGAACAAAGCACTTGAGCTTCTTCCTCTCTCTAGAACACTCTCACTTCTCTCTAAAGATATTAGATTTTTGCCTTTAAAACGAGCCCTAGGAGCTATTTATCAAAATGGGGTCGGGTTATAAAAATAGGAAAATGGACTCTCCGAACTCAAGTTTGCAGTCGCATAATTAACCGCATAACAGGTATGCGGTCCACACAATGGACCGCAAAAATGATGCCAAGAACTGGGATGCACTGGACCGGTCTGCGATAGGTTTACGGTCCGCATACCTATTCTGCGGTCGCATAATATGCCGCAAAACTTTCCTCTGAACATTTTTGTGCTGGGTCTGCGATAGCTTATGCGGCCTGCAAAATGATTATATGGCCGCATAATGGACTGCATAATTGTCCAAAATTTTGCCTAAACTTCTGCCTCAGTCTGCGGCAGATATGCGGTCCGCAAACCAGTTCTGCGACCGCAGAATGGGCCGCAAAACTGCCCTGCTCTTCCAAAGATTTTCTTCATCCCCCAGTGCACTGTTCAAACACATAAGTCTACCTCAGCACCACAAAACCTCAAATTCCTCGGCGAAGTTTTACGGGACCTTACAGTCTCCCCCGCTTAGGATCATTCGTCCTCGAATGAGGAGTAGAGCCTGTCCAAAACACCCAACATAATTCATCTCCGCCTATCACACATCGTAATCCCCTAAATTTGACTAACTCCCAAATTTTCCAAACTTTCGGCAGATTCTCCTCTGTAATTGGGCCTTTCCACCGGCTAGAGAATCACCAAAACCACCCTAACAACATATCCATAAGTCAACAAAGCATCACAGTATATATCAATAACACTGATCTCAACATTAAGGGCATTAAATTAACAGAACTAGTATCTAGACATGAATTGCACATATTTAAATCATAACACATAGCAAGTACCCGTTTGAACCACGACCATTTTGTTATACAGGCAAGTGAGAATACTTCCTTTACTTTGACGGAGGCAGATCTCAATTTCCGTACTTATCTAACAGGGATGACAACTAGGTATCTCTCATAAGCCAATTACCCATTAACTTTACTTTAATAGCTCCACCAGAACAATAGACAAGGGGCTTCAAACTACCTTCCTTGATGTAGGCACATGAAACACCGGGGAATGGAGAATAGCGATAGGGGACATCATACTCATAGCTTGGCCTATTTTATTTCTTTCAAGATTTAATAAGGCCTAATGTGACTACACATACTTTACCTTTATTAGCAATTCACATAATATCTTCATGGAGAATTACATGTTCACTTCCTTCAACTCTAAATCTCTACTATGAACACCCAAACTGAACCTTTTTTGACCTTCATCAATTATTCTAAGATGTGCTAGCATGCATATGACCATAAAATTTCCTACCCAATATGTTTGATCATGGGATGATACTTCTTCTTTGACATATTTGAACCTTCAACCCCCAATAGGTTTACTATAAATAGGAATAACGAGGTTTGAGATTTGGATAGAATTATTCAAGAATCCATCAACGTGCCGAGAAGGGTATTTAAGGAAGTTATATCCTAAGAGACATGAAGGTTACTACCAATAGTGCTGACATGATTAATCATTTTGATGACATCATAAATTCAACAAATGAGGCATAGAGTTGCCTAGTACACATTGATAACGTGGAAACATGTACATGATCCGGAGATGTAAAAGAAGTGAGTCCTTTTAGACATGAAAGACATGTGCGAGGCATGATCCAGGTGGACATGAAACTAATTGTCCAAAAATTTGCCCAGACTTCTGCCTCATTCTGTGGAAGAACTGCGGTCCACAGACTAGTTCTGCTACCGCAGAATGGGCCACAGAAACACCCTGCTCTTCCAAATATTTTCTTCATCCCCCAACGCACTATTCAACTTAAAAAGTCTGAACTGCACGAGCTTGTGAGTCACGAAGAATTTCTACAGTCCTCAAACACATAAGTCTACCTCAGCACCACAAAACCTCAAAATCCTTGGCGAATTTTTATGAGGCCTTACACCTATTGTGAGTGGTATTTATTGATTCATGCCAAGATTTGGCTTATTATAGCACTCTGGATCGGCCCCTCCGGAGTCTACACACCCACAGTGGGCACAATGCTAGCAGTTACGATATTTGGGCTGGATCTACCCTGTTTACTTGAATTTGGGCTAGATCTGCCCTGTTTTATTTGTATGTGGGCTAAATTTGCCCTAGGCTAGACCTTCCCTGTTATGTGTTAAGTTTATTTGCGAAATATGAAAACATGTCTAAGTTCTTGTTGAAAGAATGTCAAAATTTTTGTACCTTCACTTGTAGACTATAAATATCTGATATATCATTGTTGTATTTTCCGTAATTTTCCGTACTGTTAAATGTTGAAAGTGGACCGTAATAATTGGACTTGTCACTACTTTCTGTCCAAAGGTTATATTTATTACTTATTAAGTTGGTTGTACTCACGCTACACCATGCACCTCGTGTGCAGATTCAAGTGCTTCCAGTTACGGTGGCTATTGATTTGCAGAAGCCAGACTTTCGGAAACCATCAAGGTAGTTGCTTGGCGTTCGCAGACCTTGACTCTCCTCATTTACCTTTCATTTTACTTATTTCAGTTTTATTTCCTAGATGGTGTACCAGACTATATCTTTATGTAGATGCTCATATACTCGATGACACCCCGATTTTGGGAGAGATTATGTATTGAATTATGACTTCCTATCCTGCTTTTAAAGTTTTTTCCCTTTATTTAAGTTGTTTTCATATCTTTCAAAGATTTAAAGTGTTGGAAATGTCTGAGTAGTCGGCTTGCTTAGTACTATGATAGGCGCCATCACGACGGGTTGGTTTTGGTTCGTGACAAGTTGGTATCAAAGCCTAGGTTACATAGGTCTCATGAGTCATGAGCAGGTTTAGTAGAGTATTGCGGATCGGCACGGAGATGTCTATACTTACCTTCGAGAGGCTACCGAATCCTTAGGAAAATTTCACATTCTTGTATTCTTGTCGTGCTAATTTTGTTGATTCCGGAAAACTAAAAATTATGTTATTCTATTCTCTCACAGATGGTGAGTATACGTGCTATGGACAGGACGAACAGCCACCAGTACCACCATCCAGGGCCACGAGAGGCCAAGGTCGCGGTAGGGGCTGTGGTAGGGGCAAAGGTGCAGCTCGTATAACAGCTAGAGCAGCACCTGCAGATCCACCAGTTGCTCTAGCTCAGGAACAGGTTCCAGATGTGGTTAAGACACTGGGGCCACCTCAGTCACCAGCTGTGCCCATTGTGATCCCAGGCTTTTAGAAGGCTTTGGCTCAGATTTGGATCATGTGTACTAGCCTTGCTCAGGCAGTTTCTATTTAGACAGCGCCGACCACTTCTCATGCCGGGGGAGGTACTTAAACTCCTGCCGCCCGTACTCCGGAGCAGGTGATGCAAGGACTTCAGACACCAGGGGTATTGCCAGCTTAGCCGCTTATAGCTGATTAGGCCCAGGTGGGTCCCGTTATGACTGATGATGAGTAGAGGAGACTTGAGAGGTTTGGAAGACTCCAGCTTCCATCATTTAGTGGGGCTGAGTCTGGGGATGCCCAGGACTTATTGGATAGGTGCCAGCAGATTCTTCACACGGCAGGTATTCCGGAGACCAGTGGGGTCTCATTCACTACTTTCCAATTTACTAGGGCTACCTTCAGATAGTGGGAGGCCTATAAGAGAAGCAGGACACTCGGTGCAACACCAATATTATGGTGTGAGTTCTCTATTGTCTTCTTGGAAACGTTTATGCCACCGACCCATAGGGAGGAGCTGCGCAGGCAGTTCGAGCAGTTACACCAGGACGGCCTGTCTGTGACCCATTATGAGATGAGATTTTCAGAGTTAGCTCGTCACGCTGTTTGGTTGGTTCCCACCGATAGGGAGAGGATTAGGAGGTTCATTGATGGCCTCACTTATCAGTTGCATTTTTCTATGACTTGCGAGAGTGAATCTGGTTTTAGTTCGATGAGGTGGTTTATATTGCTCGGTGATTAGAGATGGTCCGTAGTCATGAGCATGAGGAGAGGGAGGCCAAGAGGCCTTGTTCATCGGGTGTTTCGGCGGTGTTCATTCTGTTGGTCAATTCTACCATGACAGGGGTCGTCCTTATAGTCTCGCTCAGATGGCTTGTCCAGTCCATCGTGGTGCATCATCCAGCCATGGTTCATACAGTGCTAGACCGGGACAGCCATCCCTTAGTGTCCTCCAAGCTCAGAGTTCATCTCATGCACCTTCAATTTAGGGTTCGTCTGCATCAAGTTCTTCTATTAGTTATTATGGTTCTCGGGGTCCACCTCAGTATTTGCCACCATTTTCCGAGAGGGGATGTTTCGAGGATGGAGAGTTAAGTCATGTGAAGAGGTTTTGTCCCCACCTTACGGGAGGTCCAGTTCAATAGAGGAGTTAGGCCATAACTTCAACATCTATTTCTTCACAACCCGCACAGCCAGCTTGGGGTGAGTCTTAGGTAGCTAGGCATCGCCTAAGGGGGGGG
>AWOL01S0047701.1:12547-28063 GCA_000715115.1 Nicotiana otophora
TACCTGGCTGATTATCATGCGGCTCGGTAGAGTAAAATAAGTAAAAATATATAATGCATGATAGACTCATTGGAATCACATTCTGAACCTTTCGGAGTGACGTAAGGTCGGTAACCTCCGTACACGTTATTAGGACCAAATCTTCATCATGGATATTATAAGAATAAGGAAGTACCAACAACATTTATAACATAAGAATAAGAGAATTAACATCAACATTAATCGTTCCATAAGAAGGGAAATAATGTAAGCACTACTAGCTTGTACGAGTGGAGTATCTTTGGAAGCTCGTTCATTACATTATGTACAATCAGAGCCGTACAAAAGAAGGAAAGGGATAGACGCACATACCATGTATATATTGCCTAACCACAAGCTATGCAAATGGCATGCTCCTTAGTCTACAATAACAGAAATGGTATCGTTATCGTTTAAGTGTCATAACTATTATATATCGACCGCAACCTATTTTACGATGAAACAGACAACACATTCCCTATTTATATGACTTCTCACAAGTTAAAACAATTACCAAAAATCCCAAACAACATCAATAATAATCATATTAAGCCTCCCAGAACAGTCCACCAACCAACAACATTACTAACAAGTCTTTGGATAGATATCTCACAAGTTTTAGCTTAAACGACTAAGCCGTGGCTTGGATAATCTTAAATACATGTAGAGTAAGAGGTTACTTAACTTTAAACAGATATAAAAACTCTAATTTGAGCTTACCTCACCACGAAATATCCTTCCATTGCTTCCACAAGAACAAGGAGGCGAAACTAGCAATCAATTCGGCACTAGAATCACTTTGGAAGACTTGAAATCACTAGGATTGATATTAAAAACTTGAGAGAGTATTTTAGAGAACTTAAACCACTTAAAACAACCTCCCATACGAGCTGGAACCACACAAAAATCAGCAACAACAAGAAGAACAAGAAACTTAATAGCGCCACGGAATTTCTGACACTTGATTTGTGATGTTTGCCCTTTGTTTGGGTCTTGGATCATGAGAGAACCTTGAGAGAGAATTTTTAGGTGTCTAGGGTCTGAAGAGAGTTAAAGAGAATGAGTCAAAATGGGCTTAAGGTGTCTCATATATATCAATATATCTCAACCGCCTATGTGGGTCCCATAGAGAGCTGCTTGCGCAGTCTCGCAAAAATGTGATATCTCTCTAATACGATGTCTTATCGATGAACAGGTTAATGTGTTAAAAACTAGATTCATAAATCGTCAATTTTGTGGGTATATCACACCGTAATTCCAAGTAAAGTGGGCGAAATGTTGAATAACATTTGACCTAAAGTTTAAGTAAATTTATGAACGTAAATTGCGACAACCTTTGCCGACTTTTGTTTCATAACTCGTTTTACTTCAAGACTTATGATATAGATATTATATGATTCAAATACCTTAAAACACAACCTCCTGAGAATATTAAGTACCTCTAGTTTTACCCGAAAATACGGATTACAACATCCTTGATTCGTTTAACTTCTAATACTTGTTAACCACTCTTATACACCCTTGTATCATTTAAGACCAATAGGATTAACTTCTTATCATCTCAAAGATAATCTCTTCTCAGATTTACGTCGACTAACTTACGACGTGATGTTACGTATGCGAATTTGGATTGTAATATTCCAGTCATAATAAGGGTATTCATCCCAACCAGAGTTAAGATTGTGCCCATATAAAACCTCATACTTGTACGGACTAGAAATAGAGTAAGACTGTTCAAAATACAAACCATAAGAAGAATACTTACCTGCTTGACAGTCAACCCATAAATGATTTTCACTATATTTAAAATAAATAGCAGACTTGTGATAGTGTTCAGCTGCTAAGTCTGCAATATTTTCTTAGGGTGGCTGTGTTCCATCTTCACAACAATTAGAGTTCAATATCAAGAACAATTCTTCAAGTTTTCTTCCTAGCACTTGTGAGGTACTACACAAGAAATATTGAAGAGAAATAAACTAATAAAAAATAAAAATTAAAAAATAATAAGAAAAAAACTAATTCCCGAATTAGCACCAAAAATTATTTTGAACACTATTAATTACCAATCCAAGGCAGCAACGCCAAAATTTGACGAGCGCAAAATAAAATACGGAATTAATGCTCGCTAGCCAAAGATAGTATAATTTAATTATCGTCTCAACATGGATTGGATTTAAATAATGTTCAAATAATTTCTAGTTTAAATGTTATTCAAAACGATTAACACTTTGGTTGGAATGATTATGAACTAAATTAACTATTAAAACTACAGATGTTAACAATTGATCACGGAAAGACAAGATTTGAGCAACATTGAAATAATCAATGGGAGAAATAAGGGTCGTGACTAGATAGGTGCAAGATTGCTATTCGGGATCTAATTCTAGTTCAATTTACACTAATGTTCTAACGATTCTCATGAATTCACTCGATGATTAGTTCAGTCGTATATCCAAGACTCCTCTCTCGATTAAGCTTGAACAATACAAGGGAAACTAATATAATGTACTATGTAGATATGGTAGAATACTTTAATGGACTAGTCTTTAGGAAAACGTCTCTCGAATATTCTCATAACTTGATTTAATCAATAATTCATTAAGCTTTTTCTATTACTTAAAAGAATCACAGAATTAAACCCAAACGAAATGGTGCAAAGAATATCACCCAAAATATTCTTTTCGATTAAATAATTCAGTGAACAAAATTACAATCAATTGAAAGCTCCATAAATGAATTCACGCAAAATACTAGAGTTAAAATTCAAATATATCAATCAAAATACCATATCCACCAAACCCTAAACTAAACTACTCCATAATCACAGAGAAAGTTATCACAGATAGAGTTAAAGGATAAGAAAACATGAATTCAATCCAAACTCGGGTGTTGAGTTGAGGAATGTATGATGAATCCTTGTGCCTCAAAGTCTCCAGTGCTCTTCCAATCTTCCGTAGGTCAAAAGTCCTCTAAAACTCACATTTTTGGTGTATTGATACCATGTAAGAACATGCCCGGATAAAACTACCCTCTCTAAGCCGAATTGGGAAAAACTGGATGAGAAAATACACTACCACGGCACATCGGACGGTGTGCCATGCAACGCATTAGTGTAAAATTTCAGAGGCCTATTTTTTCCATTCTGCAGGAATTTTGCACTAGCACCCCGTGCCCCACCGCGCATGCGCAGTGCGATAGTGCATTTTTCTTAGAATAATTGTTTTTCTCACTTTTTGACATCCAGACTTGGTCCTCGACCCCCGAACGTGATCCTGACTTAATTTCTTGGTCTTGTACTCGGACTTCAAAGATCTAAATCATTTATTTTAGCTCCTAACTTACTTCTCAACTCGAAATCATATCCTACACAATATAATATACGTAATAAGCACAAAGTACTAGCACTTAAGCCCGAACACGATTAATGTGCAATAATTAGAGTGGGAAGTATAACTAAAAACGCGAGTTCCTAGTCTACCATCATGATTTTTTAAGGAACCAGGCTCCTCATTGACACTACCCTTTCTTTCTCTAATGGTCAGGTCGGGTCTCCCTCTTTGCTTTCTCAATCTGTTACCCTTATCATCTGTTATATTTTTCTCAGCCAACTTTCTTTACTCCATTTGGCTCTTCTTTGAATTCTTCCTCACAAATGGAGATTTTTCCACTTCATTCTCCTTATCCTCCACTTTCACCACATCAGCAGGTGACACAACTTCACCGTTAATTAGCTCACTTTTCACCAATTCTTTTTACCGGATCAGAAGTTTGTTTAAACACAAAGACAAAAAAATCATAATCAGAATTAATATCCTGAGAAGGACTAGAAGGATCAGGTCCTTCATTTAGTTTCCCCTTTTTCCAGCATATTCACCAATTCCCCTTGAGTTCTTTCACCACTTCCTCCATCCTTTAAGGCTTCTACAACCCAATAACAATTTTTGCCTCACTCTCTAAAATATTAGATCTACCATGTTCCCTTTCAATTAAAGTCCCATTAAAATCTATCGTAGAATTCTTGAGGCTTTGATTTAGATGACTGGGATTTTGAAAGGTGACATAGTTGGACTCACTTATGGCATACTTGGAAAGAGGGATTCTTGTTGAGACATGGTTGATTTTGGTTTAGAAGAAAAGAATTATTTGTGATATTTTTGACTTTAAAAGTTAGAACAGATGGGGGAATAGCTTAATGACATGGCGCTCAGGCAGTTTAAAAAACATATAAGCAATGAAGAGACTACTAACCTAAGTCACAGGAACCAGGTTCGTTGACGATTTTTGAAAATATGAGCAAAAATGTCTAGAAGTACAATATCACTCTTACTTGTTTTGTTCTAAAACTGCCATGTGTGTATACCTGTAACAATATAAAATTGAGATAGATGCTGCCAAAAGAACTTTTTAGCATTGTACCTTTACTTCTTAACATAGCCAATCATTGAGGGACCATGTCCTTAGTTGAGCTTGATCAACCCAAACGATTTCTTTCAAAATGTTCTCCGCTAAACACCTTGGTGAATATGTCTGCTACCTGGTCCTCTGTCTTCCACAACGTCATACAAATCAGACCCTTTTCAACATTGTCCCTCAAGAAAAAGTACCTCACATCAATGTGCTTTGTTTTTGTGTTCCACCGTGTTCTTGCCATGTTGAGAGAACTTGTGTTATCACATAATAACAACACACAATCTGTAAATACACTAAAATCCTCAAGTTGTTGCTTGATCCATAGCAGTTAAGCACAACAAGATGAGAAATTACCTCCTGAAGGATAGAAGAGGACCAAGTCCTGAATTTCTTGAGATACCTCAAAATTCGATTGGCAGTCTTTAAGTGAGATTCTTTTGGGCTTGATTTGAACCTAGCACATAACCCAGCACTAAAGATAATATCAGGCAGGCTAACAATCAAGTATAGAAGAGACCCAATGATACCCCTATACATAGTTTTATAGACAGGTGAATCAAGTTCGTCCATGTCAAATCGAGTAGCATTTGTAATAGGTGTATCAGTGGTCTTAGAATTTTCCATCTCAACTCTTTTCAGCAGCTCCTTGAAGTACTTCTGTTGACTGATCATAGTGTCTTTTGAGGTTTTATTTATTTTTTGTTGTGTTTTCAAATTCATCAAGCTTGTTTCGGAACACCCACCTGGTTCCAATCACTGTTATGTCTGAAGGCCTAGGGACCAGGTGCCACACTTTGTATCTCTCAAACTGATGGAGTTCTTGTTGCGTAGCAGCTATCCAGTCAGCATCTTTCAATGCTTCTTTGATGTTCTTAAGCTCGATTTGAGACAAGAAGACTGATAAAGAAAACATGTTCCTTGCCTTAGATCTCGTTTTCAATACTAGAGTCTAAGGGAGTGCTTACATATTGAAGGGGACGTGAGCTCCAGTGCTTACAGTTTGATACTTGAACTTCAGGATTCAGGGGACTAGGTTCCTCCATATTCGATCCATCATTTACATCAACAGAAGTATGACTTTCACTTTGTGCATCATCCGGAGTACCTGATATAACATCAACATCCCTATGTTCAGCTTCAATTGAGGTAATAGAGGGATCAGGTTCCTCTGTGCCTTCTGGAGATTCTGCTACATCTTCTTTATCACTTTGCTTGACTTGACTCATCAAATAAGTCTTTCCATTTGCAATATCTATAGCTTCATCAGGAATTTTTGTAAATTCTCCATCTCCATATTTTTTGTTATGTGACCTTTGCCACTTGATTCATGGGATTCGTCAAAGATCACATACACATTCTTCCACTAGGTTCTTTTGTTGTAGATCTTGCTTTGAGAGGAGTAACCAAGAAAAATTCCCACATCTCTTTTTGCATCAAAATTTCCCAACGGCTTCTTACAATTGTTGATAACGAAACGTTTGCATCCAAAGGCTCTCAGGTAAGTCAGCTTGGGTTTTCTCCCATTGAGCAGTTCATAAGGAGTCTTCTCGAGCAGGGACCTGATCATGCACTTGTTAATCAAGTAGCAAATAGTGTTGACTACTTTAGGCCACGAACCAGGTCCTCAATAACAAATCGCATGCCCAGTCGTCTGTGTCATAACTCTACATCGTCATCAATGTCACTTAGGCATGTTAGATCTCCACCATTCAGTGAATTAAAGTCTACAACATATAAGTTTTTGAACCTTTCGGCTATCAACACCACTTCACCAGTTTGGAGATTGGCGACAATGCAAGATTTGGACAAAAACTTCACTTTATTTTCCCTTGTCACAGATTTGAGACACACTCAACAAGCTATATTTCAAGTCATTTACATAGTATACATTTTCAATTGCATGGGAAAGTGTTTTGCCAATTTTACCAACACCAAGAATATAACCACTCTAGCCGTTTCTAAAGGACACGCTCCCACCTTGGAAGGCCTTGAGTGAGACAAAATCATCCATTCTTCCAGTCATATACTTAGAATAGCAACTATCCATATACCATTTTTGCCTGCTACCTCTCACTCCAGCATGCACATGAAATCACTGATTAGACTTAGGAACGTAAGCCAGCTTGGGTCCCTTATAATGATAGAAAGGGCGAATAAAACTTCTTTTTTCCCATGCAGGTGTCACGACCTAAAATCTCACATGTCGTAATGGCGCCTATCGCAATACTAGGCGAGTCGACAATTCACAAATGACCATGCATCTTTAAGTTAAACATACTAAAATGACCTTAAATAGTGAAAATCTCATAATTTAACTGATAAGAAAATACCGCAACTCAATACAAAATTTTTCAAAATTCGGGTGTCACTGAATACATGAGAATCTAAATGACCACATAGTGTGACAGCTAAAACATTGTCTAGAAAGATAGAACAGTACAAATAAACTAAAAAGAAGGAGAGTCAATGTCTGCGGATGCCAAGGAAGCTACCTTGATAGTCTCCAACATATAAAGCTCCAAAGCTAGCAACCATCGTACCCGAAAGTACCTGGATCTGCACATGAAGTTCAAAGTGTAGTATATGTACAACCGACCTAATGTACTAAATAAGTAACAAAACTAACATTGGGCTAAAAGTAGTGACGAGCTCAACAGATACAGTCTAAATGCAGATTTTTAACAGTACAGAAATATAGACATGCTTACAAGTTTACCATTTTAAGTTCAACACGGATAAAATATGCCAAGTGTGATTAATATAAGGAATGGTACATCACTACATCTACATGTCCATATGTATGCCAACTGTAATGAAACACAGTGATATAATCATATGCATACTCTCAGAGTATTTAATCTCGCTCAGCATGCTCAATCACTCAGTCTTACCAGTCACCCAGTCCTCCCAAATCACTCACCACTCGCGCTGGATAGTGGCACTCGACACTCGCACTTAGTAGGTGCCTACGCTCACTGCTGGTATGTCAGACTCCGGAAGGGCGGATCCTGCCCAAGCGCTAATATAAACCAATCATGGTATGAATCAATGAAGCATGATGCGGCGTGCAGCCCGATCCCATAAATATCACTCATAATCAGGCCCTCTACCCCACTCAATCATCAATATATCCAGTCTCTCTGGCTCACAAATCTTATGACAATCAGCCCAAATAATGATGATATGATGTATCAATAGATGGCAACAGATACTGGGATATAAAATGCAAATGATAGATATGACTGAGTACATAATTGCAAATTAAGCAAGTAATTCAACAGTAAAACGACCTATGTGGGTCCCAACAATAGCAGCATATAGCCTAAACATGATTTCTAACTTGATTCATAACTCAATTCCTCTAACACATGGAGAGTACATGAATAATACAAAATTAGAGGACTACACAGTTCCATGGAATCGACCAAGTCACAATTACTATGGTGCACGCCCACAGGCCCGTCACCTAGCATGTGCGTCCCCTCAACACCAACCACATAACAAGTAATTCAGGGATTCATACCCTCAAAATCAAGTTTAAAAGTATTACTTACCTCAAATCGTGGAAATCTATACTCCAACAAGCCCTTGCCCTGCGAATCAGCCTCTAAATGACTCGAATCTAGCCACAAACAACTCGATACAATCAACACAAGCTATAGGAATTAATTTCATATGTTAAAGCTATGTTCTTTAACAAAATTCAAAAGGTCAACTCAAAAGGTCAACCCCGGGCCAACGTCTCGAAATCCGACAAAATTAATAAAATTCGAACACACATTCAACGATAAGTCCAACCATACTAAAATTACCCAATTCCAATCACAACTCGATCTTCAAATCCTCAAATTAAAGCCTATGAAGTTTCTACAATTTATCCAACCCAAAACACTAATTTAATGGTAAAAACAATGATAGATTCATGTATAACAACCAAATCCGAGTTCTATCACTTACTCCTACCAACTCCTTGAAAATCCCTTCAATAATCGCCCAAATCCGAGGTCTCTAGCTCAAAATATGAAAAGTGGGTTAAAACCATCGATTTTGATATTTTAACAGTCTACCAAGCGATTACACATCGCGATCGCGAAATTTCCTCCGCGATCGCAAAGAACAAAATCTTCATTGCACAAAAACCTTCTACACGAAAACACACTCTAGGTCGCGAACACGGTGACCAATTTCCCTGACCTACGCGATCGCGGGCAGCCTAATGCGATCGCGATGAACAACGTGTGGGAACCCCACGCCTCCTTTTCCTTATTCGCGAGCGCGTCACCTACCACGCGATAATGTAATACAGCTCCCTCAAGGTTTCTCGATCGCATCCTTAGCCACGTGATTGCATAGAACAAAATTCCACCTGGCAAACCTTACCCTCAACGATCACGTCTCTATCCTCGCGATCGCGTAAGAGGAAACCAGAAGCACATGCATCAACAAACTTTAACAACTCTTCTAAGTCAAATTTTAATTCGTTAACCATCTGAAATCCACCTGAGGCCCCCGGGACCTCAACTAAATATACCAACAAATCATAAAATATCATACAAACTTGCTCTAAGCCTCAAATCACATCAAACTACACTAAAATCGTGAATCACACATTGATTCAGGCCTAATGAACTTATGAACTTCTAACTTCCAAAACTAATGTTGAAACATACCAAACCAACTCCGATTGACCTCAAATTTTGTACACAATATATAAATGATACAACGAACCTATTCCAACTTTTGAAATCAAAATCCGAGTCCGGTAACCATAAAGTCAACTCTCGGGCAAACTTCTCAACTCTCCAAACTTCTATTTTTTTAGCTTTCGCCAATTCAAGTCAAAATTACCTACAGACCTCCAAATCAATATCCGGACACATTCCTAAGTCCAAAATCACCCTACGGAACTATCTGAACCATCAAAACTCTATTCCTGAGTCATTTACACTGAAATCAATATCCGGTCAACTCTTTCAACTTATGCTTCCAACCTTGGGACTAAGTGTTCCAACTCATTTCGAAATATCCCAGGAACCAAACCAACTACCCCGACAAGTCACATAATAACAAATGAGCATAATATAAGCAATAAATAGGGGAAAGATACTATAATACTCAAAATGAACGGCTGGGCCGTTACAACAAGCAACCCTTATTTTCTTCTTAGAGGACCAAGTTCCTCAACAGTATGCTTTTTTTCAATAAAAACTTTATCTTTCTGGAGAGATTGAATTTTAGCTTTACAAGAGTCCTGGTAAAGAACAGTTTGACCATAATGAGTACACATCCAATAATCAGCCACAATTATATACTTACTATGAGGATTACAGGAGGTTTTAACCTTTTGGAACCCGATTCCTTGCCTGCTTCCACCATTACTCTTGTATATAGAAGTTATTATATCAGAAGACCAGGTCTATTTAAGTAATCAAGATCATTTTTAACCCATTTCAGATCCTATTGAAGTTGTCTATTCTTTTCAAGCTCAACAACAAGACTTATTTTAACTTTGTTAAGCTCACTCTCAAGCTCAAGTTGAGCCTCACTAGTCACTTCTTTTCTTTTTGGGGTGTCCATCAATTATTTTTATTTGGTTTTTCAACAAGGTATTTTCTCTAGTTACTTCTTCCGCTTGTTCCTTCAAGTCTACACCAGAAACTACCATATCATCCCTCTATGTTCTATGTCACCAATTTCTTCAATTAGAGCATTTTTCTAATTAAAGAACACGGCCTACTCTAGTATACTATGAACTCTTCCCTTAGGATTCGATCATAGTATTCAATGTGACCTTATTTTCTCCTTTTGAGCACCAGATTCATCAGTTTAAACTGCATCACTTTACTCCACCTTGTTACCTACTCTCCTTCTAATTTCTCGCCACTCTTATTCTTAGATTTGGACATTGGAGTTTATCAATATTCACAATCCTCCTACTTTGTGTATCTAGCTCCCAGAATCCATGAGTGACAATGGGTCCAATATCTAAAGCATAATTAGCTAGATGATCTGCCAATCTATTACCTTCCCTTAATGTATGAGATATACTTACATTGCACCGTGCCATAAGCTCTTTAATTTCATCCACAAAATCAGCCACACACCAAGGAACAACCCATTCTCCATTCACAAAGTTTTTAATCAACATCGAGTCTGTGTGTAGCTCTATAGGCACATAATCATGCTGGACACAATACCTCATTGCTTCAAGTATGGCCCTTGCCTCTTTTTCAGTATTAGTTCCTTCTTGAATTTCCTTTCCACACGCATACAATACATCCCCCTCTTCATTTCTCATTACAAATCCAATGGAACTCCTCCCATGATTGCCTCTCGATGCCCCATCTGTGTTCAGTTTAACCCAACCCAGACTAGGATATTCCCATATCACCTTAGTAAGGTTTAGCTTAGGCATATAATTCTCCAGTAGATCAATATGTTCGGGCCATTTGTAAGGAACATGAATAAGCCCAGGTTTTCTATATTTGATCAATGCTGGATGGTGGAACAAATCTGGTATATTACTCGATTAATAGTGACTGACTCCCCATATTTATAACGGTTACGCCTCATCCATAGTTCCCAAACAATTATGGATGGTAAAGCCAGCATAATAGGTTGCAATCTAGGTATAACTTTAGCAGTCCAACACTTCACCACTGCTTGATGAAATGTAATTCCCTCCATACTAATGCCTGCATGATTTAAGAAGTACGACCACACTGTCTTGGCAGCATACGAGGTGAAGAATACATGTTGTGTGGTTTCCTCCATTGGATTAGTACAACACCAACATTTTGATGCCATTAAATATCCTAGCCTCCTAAAACAATCATCTAGAGGCAGCTTGTTTCTCCATACTTTTCACATAAAAAAGGATATTTTAAATGGCAATCCCTTTGCCCAAATCATCTTGAAAGCATTGCGAAGATCCTTTCTACTTCTAAGATATTCCCACACTGATTTCACACTGAATTCTCCACTGGTTTCAAGCGTCCAAACTGGCTTGTCTAGTATGTCCTGCACTCTAGGAGGTTTGATATTATGTAAAATATGTGTTGCAAATTCCTTCGGCAATATTTCTCTGATCTTTTCTTCATCCCACTGCCCATCACTGACTACATCATATATATTTTGAATGGATTCATCACAAATAAAGTTTGGAGAAGTAGCAAAATATAGGGTACCCAAACCTGTCCAATTTTCAAACCAAAATAATGACGATCCCATTTTTGGATGCCACAACATTTGATGTTCAATAATATCTATACACTCAAGCGTCTTTCTCCACACATGAGACCCATTCCTCCAAGGAACCACAATTGGATTAAGTTTTTTGCAATATTTTTGGCTCATGAAGAAACTCCATAAACTAGGCTTAGTTCTAAATTTCTACCATAATTTGCAAAACAACGCTTTTGAAACATCATGTAAGGATCGAAATCCTACTCCACCTTCCTGATAAGGTAAGCATAGTGTTGTCCATAAATCCCAATGTCTGCTCGAACTGCCAACATTATTGCTCCGAAAAAACTGAGCAAAAATTTTATGCAATCTATTTATCACATAAGGAGGAGGATTCACTGAGGAAAGTAAGTGAATTGGCATACGTTGTAGTACGTGAGAGATTAGAACAGCCCTCCCCTCTATAGATAATAATTTACCCTTTCAAGCTTGTAATTTATCCATTATCTTAGTAATTAAACCTTGATAATAGTTCATTCTTCTCCTAGTATAAAATATTGGACATCCAAGATAAGTGAATGGAAATTCTTGCTTTGCATACCTGTGATTCTTTCCACTTTGTTCACCACCTGTGAGTTAGTAGAGTGATACATGTACACGGCAGATTTAGCTTTATTAACCAATTGTCTCGATGCTGATTCATAAGCTATTAAAACTTCCATCACCAATTGAAGAGAAGTGGCATCTGAAGAAGAGAATATAATTGTATCGTCTGCATAGGCAAGGTGATTTATCTTTGGACTCCATTTAGGCAACCCAAAATCACAGAAGTATAAATTCATATGAAGTGAATTTAAACCTCTTGACAATGCCTCCGCTGCCAAAATAAATAAAGTTGGCGATAAAGGAGCTCCTTGCTTCACTCCTCTCGTAGATTTAAAAAAATCATGTGGTTGGCCATTGATCAACACCGAATACCAATTGTTTGAAATAATTCCATAAACCAACCCAATGAATCTCTCATGAAACCCCATTTTTCTCAATACCTTAGTTAAAAACAACCAAGATAATCGATCATAAGCTTTCATCATATCAAGTTTAATATCTACATTGGGCCCTGCCTTTGAATGCAAACGAATATCAGTGATTATCTCGTGTTAATAATACATTCTCCACTATGCTTCTCCCTTTCACAAATCCTGCTTGCTCATCTGAAATAATATTAGGAAGATGCCCAACTAACCTTTCATGCAACACTCTGGAGAATACTTTGTTGACGAAATTACTTAAGCTTATAGGCCTCATATCCGAGAATGTATTCACTTCCTTCTTTTTTGGCAATAATACCAAATTTGTGTGCGTCACAAACATAGATAATTCTTTTACATTAAAGAAAGCCTTCATCATGTTGTATAAATCATCACCCACGATATCCCAACAAGCATGGAAGAAACTGCCAGAAAAACCATCAAGACCTCCTGCGCTTTCCCCGTTTAAACCAAACACTGCCCATTTCACTTCTTCTTTCATGGGTTGTTTTAACAATTCATAATTCTGCTCGTCACTGATCAAATGAGGAATGTGATCTATAATTCTAAAATCAATGGGTACCTTGTCTTCATGGAATTATGCACTAAAGAATTTAACTGCTTGATCAGCCATTACTTCGATGTTGTCCAACCAAACTCCATTGTCACCTTGAATCCTTCTAAGTTGTAATCTTCATCTTCTCCCATTCACTTGAGCATGGAAAAATTTTGTATTTCTATCCCCATCCTGGAACCATAACATTCCAGCTTTTTGTTGCCAAAATTCTTCCTCCAAAGCTAGATATCTTATCAATTCAGCTTGAACTTTATGTAACCTCTCTCGATTCTGCCTTGTAGGATTTAGTTCAAACTGAGATTCATGAACAAGAACTACTTCTTCCAAGCTTGCTATCTTCTGAAAAATATCTCCATATGTTGCTTTACTCCATATAGATAATACCTTCTTCATTTTCTTCAATTTGTGATTAAAGATGGTGAATGGATTTGCTGCAAAATCTGTTATTTAGTTCTGTTTCACAACATCATGAAATGAAGGATGTTTGATCCAGAAGTGAAGGAATCTGAAAGTTTTTTGATTGGAACAGTTGAAGGGTCTCCATTGATTAACATAGGACAATGATCGGAGCCTATCTTGGGCAGATGAGTAATCTCAAGTGAAAACCACATATGTTGGAATTCAATGTTAGCTAAACATCTATCCAATCTCTTAAAAATACAACCATCTTCCGCTATTCCATTTCACCATGTATAAATACTTCCTTTAAAACCAAGATCAAACAAATTGCACATTGTAATACAATGCCTAAAATCATTGATTTCATTAAGCGAGACTGGCAGGCCACCAAATTTTTTCTCCTCATCCCAAATAACATTGAAATCTCCCCCTACTAACCATGGAAGAGACATATCCCTCGCCAAATTATATAATGAATCCCAAAGGTCAATACATTCAATTGCGTCACATTTTGCATACACAAATGTGACCATCACTGATTTGTACGTATCAATGTTGGTCAGTTTCAAAGTAAGCTGCTGCTCCATATTTATTATGATTTCCACTTCATGATCTTCATCTACAAAGGCCCAAATTTTATTAGAAACATTGGCAAAAGCTTAGAGAATGCCTAGTTTTCTTCTATACTTTTCTAATTTTTTCATCTTTTGTTTTGGCTCCATCAATCCTATAACTTGATAATGCTACTGCCTATGCATGTTGACAAGCCTTTCAAAGTCTTTCATTGCGTTAACTGATCTAATATTCTATATTAAATCATTCATCTTTAATTATGGGATTTAGACATAGTTCTTCTCATTTGAACCCCAGCTGGAAGGATGCTAGGGACCTCTTTTACTTGTTTCTTTTTGCCTCTGCCAGCTGACTTCACTTTATCCACATGCCTAGGTGAAAGATCACCTTGTCTTGCCACATTGATGAAATTTTGGGTTGTCGATTCTGCATCAAGGTCTCTTCCTTTACCCCCAACTTGTTGCTCATCTCCTTTATCATGTAGCTGGGCCAAAAGTTGGTTTTTTATAGTTTTTGAAACTCCAATAGACATTGTATTATTCTGCTGCTTTCCACCAAGTTCTATCACATTAGTTTTTTTAGTTGTAATTTCTTTAGCAGCTTGAATGACCTTCAGTTGATCATGCTGTTCCATTTCATTCCCCTCAGCTACACCCTTATCTCCAGTTTCTCCATGTATCTTCTCCTTAGCGTTAGAATCAATAGTGATCACATTAGGTATAGCTGAAACTGGTTGCCCTTCCACATTTGTATCTCTTTTTTCAACATGTTCCTCCACATTAATTTGATGCTCTTGATCAGTGTTTGGTTTTCCAATTATCTCCTTTGCTTTCATTTATTCTTTGTTCCCTTTACCATTCACACTCTGTTTCTCTTCTTCCCTCTCTTCATCTGTGGATTCTTCCTCGCCCATGACACCCTCAGGCAATTCACCATCATCAGATCCTTCCTCAGTTTGATCACACCACAACTTACTTCCAATCAACTGTAATCTATTATTATCCGTCGGCACACCTACTATTCCATTTGTTTTAATTGATTGAGATGGAATTTCTTGGCATGATTGATTGGTAGGAACTAAATTATTACCAAAGGCCCTATTAACCCATTGAGAGGTCGATTCCTTTTGTTGAACTACATCAGTCCCATTCCTACTAGGAATAAAATCTGGAGCCTTAGGATTAAGCTTCTTATCTACCGACCTAGGTGACTGTCTCCTTGTTGAACTAGGAAAAGCTATCCTCTGATCTTCCTTTAATTTTTCTGCCATATCCTCTTGAACCCTATCTTTAGTAACACCTGCCACTTCTTTTCCAACCTTAGAAG
>AWOL01S0047707.1:0-11314 GCA_000715115.1 Nicotiana otophora
ACTAGAAATCCGCCCGATTCCCATATTTTCGTGTGCTATAGCTCACGCCATCCGAGTTGGCCCGGCACCCCAGACCCGGATCGCCTAAAATTTTTACGGGCCATCAAATATGACCTAAGGAACCATAGTCACCGCCTCGCCATGATCGTTCCTCAGTTTTGTGCCTTTTACGGCCAAAAAAGTAGAATTCCACCCGATTCCCATATTTGCGTGTGCTATAGCCCACACCTTCCATGTGGGACCGGGTTCTCCGGACCCGTATCGCCTAAAATATTTTCGGACTATCAAATAGGACCTAAGGGAC
Source organism: Nicotiana otophora (assembly GCA_000715115.1). Taxonomy (NCBI): domain Eukaryota; kingdom Viridiplantae; phylum Streptophyta; class Magnoliopsida; order Solanales; family Solanaceae; genus Nicotiana; species Nicotiana otophora. The sequence goes on from AWOL01S0047707.1 coordinate 305, forward strand.
CATAGTCACCACCCCACCATGAGCGTGCCTCATTGTTTTGTGTTTTACGGCTAAAGAACTAGAATTCCGCCCGATTATCATATTTTCGTGTGCTATAACCCACGCCTTTCGAGTGGGCCCGGGCCCTCCGGACCCAGATCGCCTTAAATTTTTCCGGGCCATCAAATACGACCTAAGGAACCATAGTCACCACTCCTCCATGACCGTTCCTCATTGTTTTGTGTTTTAAGGCAAAAGAAATAAAATTTCACAAAATTCCCATATTTTTGTGTGCTAGACCACGCCTCCCAAGTGGGTCGGGCCCCCCGGACTCGGAGCGCCTAATATTTTTCTGGGCCATCAAATATGACCTAAAGAACCATAGTCACTACCCCTCCATGACCTTTCCTCATTGTTTTGTGTTTTAAGGCAAAAGAAATAAAATTTCACAAAATTCCCATATTTTTGTGTGCTAGACCACGCCTCCCAAGTGGGTCGGGCCCCCCGGACTCGGAGCGCCTAATATTTTTCTGGGCCATCAAATATGACCTAAAGAACCATAGTCACTACCCCTCCATGACCTTTCCTCATTGTTTTGCATTTTACGGCCAAAGAACTAGAATTCCGCTCGGTTCTCATATTTTCGTGTGCTATAGCCCACGCCTTCCGAGTGGGCTCGGGCTCTCAGGAACCGGATCACCTAAAATTTTTCCGAGATACCAAATATGACCTAAGGAACCATAGTCACCACCCTCTATGATCGTTCCTCATTGTTTTGCATTTTACGGCCAAAAAATAAGAATTCCGCCTGATTCCCATATTTTCGTGTGCTATAGCCCATGACTTCCGAGTGGGCTCGGCCCCCCAGACCCGGATCGCATGAAAACTATCCGGGTCATCAAATACGACCTAAGGAACCACAGTCGCCGCCCCGCCATGATCGTTCCTCGTTTCTTGCATTTTACGGCCAAAACACTTGAATTCCACCTGATTCCCATATTTTCATATGCTATAGCCCACGCCTTCCAAGTGGTCCAGGCCCCTCGGACTCAGATCGCCCACGCCTTCCGAGTGGGCCCGGTCCCTCCAGACTTGGATCGCCTAAAATATTTTCGGACCATCTAATAGGACCTAAAGAACCATAGTCACCTCCCCGCCATGACCGTTCCTCGTTTGGTTTGCGTTTTACGGCCAAAAAACTAGAATTCCGCCCGGTTCCCGTATTTTCGTGTGGTATAGCCCACGCCTTACGAGTGGACCCGACCCCCTGAACCGGATCGCCTAAAAATTTTTCGGGCCATCAAATACTACCGAAGGAACCATAGTAACTGCCCCTCCATGATCGTTCCTCGTTTTTTGCATTTTATGGCCAAAGAACTAGAAATCCGCCCGATTCCCATATTTTCGTGTGCTATAGCCCACGCCTTCCAAGTGGGCCGGGCCCCACGGACTTGGATCGCCTAAAATGTTTTCGGGCCATCAAATACGACCTGAAGAACCATAGTCACCGCCCCTCCATGACCGTTCCTCATTTTCTTTTTACGTTTTACGGCAAAAAAAACTAGAATTTTGCCAGATTCTCATATTTTCGTGTGCTATTGCCCACGCTTTCCGAGTGGGACCGTGCCCTCCGGACCTGGATCGCCTAAAACTTTTCCGAGCCATCAAGTAGGACCTAAAAAACCATAGTCATTTCCCCGCCATGACCGTTCCTCATTGTTTTGCGTTTTACGGTAAAACTTGAATTCCTCCCGATTACCATATTTTCATGTGCCACCTTCCGAGTGGGTCGGGCCCCTCCGGATCCGGATCGCCTTAAATTTTTCCGGGCCATCAAATACAACCTAAGGAACCATAGTCACTGCCTCTCCATGAGCGTTCCTCGCTGTTTTGTGTTTTATGGCATAAAACTAGAATTCCGCCTAATTCCTATATTTTCGTGTGTTATAGCCCACGCCATCCGAGTTGGCCCGGCCCCCCTGACCCGGATCGCCTAACAATTTTCTGGGAAATCAAATACGACCTAAGGAACCATAGACACCGCCCCCCCCATGATCGTTCCTCGGGTTTGTGCATTTTACGGCCAAAAAACTAAAATTCCGCCCGATTACCATACTTTTGTGTGCTATAGCCCACGCTTTCCGAGTGGGTGCAGGCCCTCCAGACCCGGATCGCCTTAAATATTTCCGGGCCATATGACCTAACGAACCATAGTCACCGCTCCTCCATGACTGTTCCTCGTTGTTTTGCATTTTACGGCCAAAAAACTAGAATTCCGCAAAATGTCCATATTTTCGTGTGCTGTAGCCCACGCCTACCAAGTGGGCCGGGCCCCCCGGACTCGGATTGCCTAATATTTTTCCGGGCCATCATATACGACCTAAAGAACCATAGTCACTGCCCCGCCATGACCGTTCCTCATTGTTTTGCGGTTTACGGCCAAAGAACTAGAATTCCGCTCGGTTCCAATATTTTCGTGTGCTGTAGCCCACGCCTTCCGAGTGGGCCTGGGCACTTTCGGACCCGGATCGCCTAAAATTTTTCCGGGATATCAAATACGACCTAATGAACCACAGTCACTGCCCTCTGTGACTGTTCCTCGTTGTTTTGCATTTTCCGGCCAAAAATCTAGAATTCCGCCTGATTCCCATATTTTCGTGTGTTATAGCCCATGCCTTCTGAGTGGGCTCGCCCCCAAGAACCGGATCACATAAAAACTTTCCGGGTCATCAAATACGACCTAAGGAACCATAGTCATCGCCCCGCCATAATCGTTCCTCATTTCTGGCATTTTACGACAAAAACATTAGAATTCCGCCTGATTACCATATATTTGTGTGCTATAGCCCACGCCTTCCAAGTGGTCCACGCCCCTCGGACTCGGATCGCCCACGCCTTTCGAGTGGGCCCGGTCCCTCCGGTCCTGGATCGCCTAAAAACTTTTCGAGCCATCAAATAGGATCTAAGGAACCATAGTCACCGCCCACCATGACCGTTCCTCGTTGTTTTGCGTTTAACACCTAAAAAACTAGAATTCTGCAAAATTCCCATATTTTCGTGTGCTATAGCCTACGCCTTCCGAGTGGGCCTGGCCCCTCAAATCCGGATCGCCTAAAAATATTCTGGGTCATCAAATACGACCTAAGGAACCATAGTCACTGCCCCGCCATGATCGTTCTTCGTTTTTTAAGTTTTATGGACAAAAAAGTAGAATTCCGCCCAATTCCCATATTTTTCGGGTGCTATAGCCCACGCCTTCCAAGTGGGCCGGGCCCCCCGAACTCGGATCGCCTAAAATTTTTTCGTGCCATCAAATATGACCTAAAGAAACATAGTCACCGCCCCGCCATGACCGTTCCGCATTTATTTTGCGTTGTACGGCCAAAAAACTAGAATTCCCCCCGATTCCCATATTTGCTTGTGCTATATAGCCCACGCCTTTCGAGTGGGACCGGGTCCCTCCGAACCCGGATCGCCTAAAATATTTCCGGGCCATAAAATAGGACCTAAGGTACCATAGCCACTACCCCACCATGACCGTTCCTCATTTTTTTGCATTTTATGGTCAAAAAATTAGAATTCTGCCTGATTATCATATTTTCGTGTGCCGCCGCCCAAATGGGCCGGGCCCCTCCGGACCTGGATCACCTTAAATTTTTCTGGGCCATCAAATAAAACTTAAGGAACCATAGTCACCGCCCTGGCATGACCGTTCCTCGTTGTTTAGCGTTTTACGGCAAAAAAACTAGAATTTCGCCAGATTCCCATATTTTCGTTTTATAGCCCACTCCTTCCGAGGGGGCCCGACCCCCCAGACCCGGATCGCCTAAAAATTTTCTGGGTCATCGAATACGACCTAAGGAACCATAGTCACCGCCCACGCCATGATCATTCCTTGTTTTTGTGCATTTTATGACAAATAAATAGAATTTCGCCCAATTTTCATATTTTCGTGTGCTATAGCCCACGACTTCCAAGTGGGCCTGGCTCCCCAGACCCGGATCGCGTAAAAAATTTTTTGGACCATCCAATAGGACCTAAGGAACCGTATTCACCACCCCTCCACGACCGCTCCTCGTTTTTTTGCACTTTACGGCCAAACAACTAGAATTTTGCCCGATTACCATATTTTTGTGTGCCGCCTTCCGAGTGGGCCGGGCCCATGCTTACCCGGATCACCTTAAATTTTTACAGGCCATCAAATGCGACCTTAGGAACCATAGTCACTGCTCTACTATGACCGTTCCTCGTATTCTACAAAATTCCCATATTTTCGTGTGCTATAGCCCACGCCTTCCGAGTGGGTCCGGCCCTCAGACTCAGATTGCTTATATATTTTTTGGGCCATCAAATACGACCTAAGGAACCATAGTCACTGCCCCCTTATGATCGTTCCTCGATTTTTGCATTTTATGGCCAAAGAACTAGAATTCCGCCCGATTCCCATAGTTTCGTGTGCTATAGCCCACGCCTTCCAAGTGGGCCGGGCCCCCGGACACTGATCGCCTAAAATTTTCCCGCTATGACCGTTCCTCATTTCTTTGCGTTTTACGGCCAAAGAACTAGAATCCCGCCCGATTACCATATTTTCGTGTGTCGACTTCCGAGTGGGTCGGGCCCCTCCGGACCCGGATCGCCTTAAATATTTCCCGGCCATCAAATGCAACCTAAGGAACCATAGTCACCGTCCCTCCATGACCATTCCTTGCTGTTTTATGTTGTATGGCAAAACAACCAGAATTTCGCCCGATTCCCATATTTTCGTGGGCTGTAGCCCACGCCATTCGAGTGGGCCCACCCCCCCAGACCTGGATCGCTTAAAAATTTTCCGAGCCATCAAATACGGCCTAAGAAACCATAGTCACCGCCCCGCATTGATCGTTCCTCATTTGTTTTGCATTTTACGGCCAAAAAACTATAATTCCGCCTGGTTCCCATATTTTCGTGTACTATAGCCCACGCCTTCCGAGTGAGACCGGGCCCTCCGGACCCGGATCGTCCAAAAAATTGTTTGGGCCATAAAATAGGATCTAAGGAACCATAGTCACCGCCCCGCCATGATCATTCCTCGTTTCTTCCGTTATACAGCCAAAACACTAGAATTCCGCCTGATTACCATATTTTCGTGTGCCGCCTTTCGAGTGGGTTGGGCCCCTCCGGACCCGGATCACCTTAAAGTTTTCCGGGCCATCAGATACAACCTGAGGAACCATAGTAACCGCCCCGCCATGACCATTCCTCATTGTTTTGCATTTTACGGCAAAAAAACTAGAATTCCGCACGATTCCCATATTTTCGTGTGCTATAGCCCACGCCTTCCAAGTGGGCCCGACCCCCAAGACCCGGATCGCCTAAAACATTTCGGGTTATGAAATACAACCTAAAGAGCCATAGTCAACACCACGCCATGATCGTTCCTCGTTTCTTCCGTTTTACGGCTAAAATACTAGAATTCTGCCCGATTCCCATATTTTCGTGTGCTATAGCCCACGCCTTCCAAGGGGTCCGGGCCCCTCGGACTCGGAACCCCTAAAATTTTTTAGGGACATCAAGTCCGACCTAAAGAACCATAGTCACCACCCCGCCATGACCGTTCTTTGTTTATGTTGTGTGTTACGGCCAAAAAACTAGAATTCCGCTCCATTCCCATATTTTCGTGTGCTATAGCCCACGCCTTCCGAAGGCCCGTCCCTCCGTACCCGGATCGCCTTAAATATTTTCGGGCCATCAAATGTGACCTAAGGAACCATAGTCACCGCTCATCCATGACCGTTCCTCATTTGTTTGCGTTTTACGGCCAAAAAACTAGAATTCCGCCAAATTCCCATATTTTCGTGTGCTATAGCCCACCCCTTTCGAGTGGGCCCGGCCCCCAGACCCGGATAGCCTAAAATTTTTTAGGACCATAAAATACGACCTAACGAACCATAGTCACTGCCCCTCCATGATCGTTCCTCGTTTTTTGCGTTTTATGGCCAAAGAACTAGAATTCCGCCCGATTCCCATATTTTCGTGTGCTAAAGCCCACGCCTTCCAAGTGGGCCGGGCCCCCGGACTCTGATCGCCTAAAATTTTTCCGGGCCATCAAATACGAACTAAAGAACCATAGTCACCGCCCCTCTATGACTGTTCCTCGTTTTTGTATTGCGTTTTACGGCCAAAAAACTAGAATTCCGCCAGATTCCCATATTTTCGTGTGCTATAGCCCACGCCTTCCGAGTGGGACCGAGCCCTCTGGGCCGGATGGCCTAAAAGTTTTCCGGGCCATCAAGTAGGACCTAAGGAACCATAATCACCTCCCCTCTATGACCGTTCCTCATTTGTTTTTGCGTTTTACGGCAAAAAACTAGAATTCCGCCCACGCCTTCCGAGTGGGACCGGGCCCTCCGGACCCGGATCGCATTAAATTTTTTCGGGCCATCAAATGCGACCTAAGGAACCATAGTCACCGCTCCGCCATGACCGTTCCTCGTTGTTTTGCGTTTTACGGCCAAAAAACTAGAATTCCGCAAAATTCCCATATTTTCGTGCGCTATAGCCCACCCCTTTCGAGTGGGACCGGCCAACCAGACCAGGATCGCCTAAAAAATTTTTGGGCCATCAAATTCAACCTAAAGAACCATAGTCACTGCCCCGCCATGATTGTTCCTCATTTTTTGCATTTTATGGACAAAGAACTAGAATTCCGACCGATTCCCATATTTTCGTGTGCTATAGCCCACGCCTTCCAAGTGGGCCGGGGCCCCCGGCTCGGATCGCCTAAAATTTTTTCAGGCCATCAAATACGACCTAAAGAACCATAGTCACCGCCCTCCATGACCGTTCCTCATTTGCTTTTTGCCTTTTACGGCCAAAAAACTAGAATTTCGCTAGATTCCCATATTTTCCTGTGCTATAGCCCGCGCCTTTCTAGTGGGACCGGGCCCTCCAAACCTGGATCGCCTAAAACCTTTCCGGGCTATCAAATACGACCTAAGGAACCATAGTCACTGCCCTGCCATGATCGTTCCTCATGTTTTGCGTTTGATGGCCAAATAACTAGAATTCCGCCCCATTCCCACATTTTTGTGTGCTAAAGCCCACGCCTTCCAAGTGGGCCGGGCCCCCCGGACTCGGATCGACTAAAACTTTTCTGGGCCATCAAATACGACCTAAAGAACCATAGTCACCGCCCCTCCATGACCGTTCCTCGTTTTCTTTTTGCGTTTTACGGCCAAAAAACTAAAATTCCGCCAGATTCCCATATTTTCGTGTGCTATAGCCCACGCCTTCCGAGTGGGACCGGGCCCTCCGGACCTGGATCGCCTAAAAGTTTTCCGGGCCATTAAGTAGGACCTAAGGAACCATAGTCACCGCCCCGCCATGAACATTCCTCGTTGTTTTGCGTTTTATGGCAAAACAACTAGAATTCCGCCCGATTCCCATATTTTCGTGTGCATATAGCCCATGCCTTCCGAGTTGGCCCGACCCCCCAGACCCGGATCGCCTAAATATTTTTCAGGCCATCAAATACAAACTAAGGAACCATAGTCACCACCCCCTCCATGACCGTTCCTCATTTTCCTTTTGCCTTTTACGGACAAAAAACTAGAATTCCGCCAGATTCCCATATTTTCCTGTGCTATAGCCCACGCCTTTCGAGTGGGACCGGGCCCTCCAAACCCGGATCGCCTAAAACTTTTCCGGGCCATCAAATATGACCTAAGGAACGATAGTCACTGCCCTGCCATGATCGTTCCTCATTTTTTGCGTTTGATGGCCAAAAAACTAAAATTCCGCCCGATTCCCATATTCTCGTGTGCTAAAGCCCACGCCATCCAAGTGGGCCGGCCCCCCGGACTCGGATCGCCTAAAACTTTTCCGAGCCATCAAATACGACCTAAAGAACCATAGTCACCGCCCCTCCATGACCGTTCCTCGTTTTTGTTTTGCGTTTTACGGCCAAAAAACTAGAATTCCGCCAGATTCCTATATTTTCGTGTGTTATAGCCCACGCCTTCCGAGTGGGACCGGGCCCTCCAAACCCGGATCGCCTAAAACTTTTCCGAGCCATCCAATATGACCTAAGGAACGATAGTCACTGCCCTGCCATGATCGTTCCTCATTTTTTGCGTTTGATGGCCAAAAAACTAGAATTCCGCCAGATTCCCATATTTTCCTGTGCTATAGCCCACGCCTTTCGAGTGGGACCGGGCCCTCCAAACCCGGATCGCCTAAAACTTTTCCGGGCCATCAAATATGACCTAAGGAACGATAGTCACTGCCCTGCCATGATCGTTCCTCATTTTTTGCGTTTGATGGCCAAAAAACTAGAATTCCGCCCGATTCCCATATTCTCGTGTGCTAAAGCCCACGCCATCCAAGTGGGCCGGGCCCCCCGGACTCGGATCGCCTAAAACTTTTCAGAGCCATCAAATACGACCTAAAGAACCATAGTCACCGCCCCTCCATGACCGTTCCTCGTTTTCGTTTTGCATTTTACGGCCAAAAAACTAGAATTCCGCCAGATTCCTATATTTTCGTGTGCTATAGCCCACGCCTTCCGAGTGGGACCGGGCCCTCCGGACCTGGATCGCCTAAAAGTTTTTCGGGCCATCAAGTAGGACCTAAGGAACCATAGTCACCGCCCCGCCATGACCGTTCCTCGTTGGTTTGCGTTTTATGGCAAAACAACTAGAATTCCGCCCGATTCCTATATTTTCGTGTGCATATAGACCATGCCTTCCGAGTTGGCCCAACCCCCAGACCCGGATCGCCTAAATATTTTTCGGGCCATCAAATACAACCTAAGGAACCATAGTCACCACCCCCTCCATGACCGTTCCTCAGTTTTGTGCATTTTACGGCCAAAAAACTAGAATTTTGCCCGATTCCCATATTTTCGTGTGCTATCCCACGCCTTCCAAGTGGGCTCGGCCCCCAGACCCGGATTGCCTAAAAATTTTCTGGGCCATCAAATAGGACCTAGGGAACCATAGTTGCCGCCCCACCATGACCATTCCTTGTTTTTTTGAGTTTTACGGCCAAAAAACTAGAATTTCGCCCGATTCCTATATATTCGTGTGCAATAGCCTCGCTTTCCGAGTGGGCCCGGGCCCTTCGGACCCGGATCGCCTTAAATTTTTCCATGCCATCAAATGCGACCTAAGGAACCATAGTCACTGCTCCGCCATGACCATTCCTCGTTGTTTTGCGTTTTACAGCCAAAAAACTAGAATTCTGAAAAATTCCCATATTTTCGTATGCTATAGCCACCCCTTTCGAGTGGGCCCGGCCTCCTAGACCCGGATCGCCTAAAAATTTTGCGGGCCATCAAATACGACCTAAGGAACCATAGTCACTGACCCGCCATGATCTTTCCTCGGTTTTTGCATTTTATGGACAAAGAACTAGAATTCCTTCCGATTCCCATATTTCTGTGTGTTAAAGCCCACGCCTTCTAAGTGGGACCGGGCCCTCCGAACCCGTATCGCCTAAAAATNGCCATCAAATACGACCTAAGGAACCATAGTCACTGACCCGCCATGATCGTTCCTCGTTGTTTTGCGTTTTATGGACAAAGAACTAGAATTCCTTCCGATTTCCATATTTATGTGTGTTAAAGCCCACGCCTTCTAAGTGGGACCAGGCCCTCCGAACCCGTATCGCCTAAAATATTTTTGGGCCCTCATGTAGGACCTAAGGAACCATAGTCACCGCCCCTCCATGACCGTTCCTTATTTCTTTGTGTTTTACCATAAAAAAAACTAGAATTCCGCCTGATTACCATATTTTTGTGTGCCGCCTTCCGAGTAGGACGGGCCCCTCCAGACCCGGATCGCCTTAAATTTTTCTGGGCCATCAAATAAAACCTAAGGAACCATAGTCACCGCCTCTCCATGACCGTTCCTCGCTGTTTTGCATTTTATGGCAAAAAAACTAGAATTCCGCCTGATTCCTATATTTTCGTATGCTATAGCACACGCCTTCCGAGTGGGCCCGACCCCCCAGACCCGGATCACCTAAAAGTTTTCCGGGCCATCAAATACAACTTAAGGAACCATATTTACCGCTCTGCCATGATCGTTCCTCGACTTTGTGAATTTACGGCCAAAAAACTAGAATTCTGCCCGATTCCCATATTTTCGTGTGATATAGCCCACGCCTTCCTAGTGGGCCCGACCCCCCAGACCCTGATAGCCTAAAACTTTTCCGGGCCATCAAATACAACTTAAGGAACCATATTTACCGCTCTGCCATGATCGTTCCTCGACTTTGTGAATTTACGGCCAAAAAACTAGAATTCTGCCCGATTCCCATATTTTCGTGTGATATAGCCCACGCCTTCCTAGTGGGCCCGACCCCCCAGACCCTGATAGCCTAAAACTTTTCCGGGCCATCAAATACAACTTAAGGAACCATATTTACCGCTCTGCCATGATCGTTCCTCGACTTTGTGAATTTACGGCCAAAAAACTAGAATTCTGCCCGATTCCCATATTTTCGTGTGATATAGCCCACGCCTTCCTAGTGGGCCCGACCCCCCAGACCCTGATAGCCTAAAACTTTTCCGGGCCATCAAATAGTACCTAGGGAACCATAGTTACCGCCCTGCCATGACCGTTCCTTTTGTTTTGTGATTTACGACCAAACAACTAGAATTCTACCCGATTCTCATATTTTTCTGTGCCGCCTTCCAAGTGGGTCGGGCCCCTCTAGACCCAGATCGCCTTAAATTTTTCCGGGCCATCATATACTACCGAAGGAAGCATAGTCACCACCCCGAGATGACCATTCCTTGTTGTTTTGCATTTTACGGCAAAAAAACTAGAATTTCGTCTGATTCCCATATTTTCGTGTGCTATAGTCCACGCCTTTCGAGTGGGCCGGCCCCCCAGACCCGGATCGCCTAAAAACTTTTCGGGTCATCACATACGACATAAGGAACCATAATCACTACCCCTCCACGATCGTTCCTCGTTTTTTGCATTTTACGGCTAAAAAACTAGAATTTCGCCCGATTCCCATATTTTCGTGTGCTATAGCCCACAC
>AWOL01S0047712.1:0-13613 GCA_000715115.1 Nicotiana otophora
AACTTTTAAATTTATTAAAGTATTGACATTTAAAGTTTGAAGTGACGTAATTTAATTTGTTTTTCTTTTTACTACTTTGGTGATTTCTTTCATCTCACTAATATCTTTAACAGAAAATCTTTAACGGAAAAGGGCCAAAACTGCCATCAGACTATTCGATTTGGTATAAATATACCCTTCGTCCATCTATTGAGCCAAAAATACCTCTACCGTTATCTTTCTAGTTCACTTATGCCCCTACGATTAATGGTCAATACCAAATAAAAAAAGGTTTACTTAAATTACACGTGACAACTTTTTATTGGTCCAATTTTAAACCATGACCCCAATTAAATAAACTCACCCTTAACCCAACCCAAAAATCCTAACTCGCTTAAAAAATGGCTAAACTCTTGATTGTCAAAAAAATAATGAAGTCAATTCAATATTTTAATTAAACTTGTTAAAACTACTCCTATTTCAATTTAAAATGACGCACTTTCCCTATTAGTCCGTTCAAAAAAGAATGACACATTTTTATATTTAGAAGCAATTTAACTCTTAACTTTTCATTTTATCCAGTTTACCCTTAATGAGAAATTTTTGTAGTCACACAGATATTATGGTCTCACAAAGCTTTTATCGCTTAAACTTTTAGGTACACATGATTCAAAAGTCTTTTTTTCTTTTTTAAACTTTGTATCAAGTCAAACTATCTCATCTAAATTGAAATTGATAGCAGTATTATATAATTGTGGGCGTATTTAAGTACATTGGAGTAGAGAGATGTATTTAGAACGGACAAGGTAGAAAAATTTAACCAACAAAGAAATATGGGGGAAAAACTACTGCTCACTTTTGACAGCCTGAGACCTAAGTAGAGAGGGCATATTTGCTATGGAATTTGGTGAAAAAATTCATCACACAGTTACAAATCCAACTACTTTGGGCAATCTGTCTTCCCCACTCCTAATTAGTTGAAATATAGTCTTTGGTTGCTGACAGCAATAACTATATATTTTTTTCCCTATCGATATGTTTAGCTTGTTGTAATAAATAACATATTTCTTATGTGTTATGTTACTAATCCAAAATTTTATGGACATTACATGCAGTTATCATTTATATGATCTAACAGTGAAAAATTCTCTTAGACTATCATTGTATAGACATATGATAAGTCTAATAACGTAAGTGTATAGAAGTTAAATTCATACTTTTTCTATTTTAATCAAAGACGGATCCAGAATTTAAACTCAATGAGTTCAACGTTTAAAGGTTTAGTATTGAACTCATTATATTTTTGAAGTTATGGACTTATGAGTTCATATCTATTATTTTGGCAATTTGAACGAATTTTTATACATAAATTTTTATTTCGTGTCGAAAGTTATGCATTCAATTGAACACGTCCTATTTTTTCATCCCCTCTCTCCATCCATACATGTTCTTTCTCTCTCTCTCTTTCTTTTTTCTAGTTTCAAGAGTTGAAAGAGGAGAAAACAAATGGAATATCTGAAAGTAGTTGAAGATTTGGCCTTAAAAAAAGGTGCTATGAATTAATTAAAGGTAATTAGGATTTGGTTTTTTTGGGGGGTGACTGTTGTTGGTGGGGATAAAATAAAGTTGGCACAAGAATGAAAGCAGAGAGCTAAGAAAGGGAATGTAAGAGATGTGACAATAGACAGAGACCTCTCGAGCAGAATCCAAGTTAGTGAAACATCTTCCCTTCCTGTGGAATTGTCGTAAATTCCATGCCCAATTTCATGTCTTGGATCCAGCATAATCTTTTTTCCTCTTTGCCAGAATTATGATCTGCCCCCGTTGAGTTGTCAGTGGACAATACTATACTACTAGTCCTATCACTACCCCATCGCATCCCTCATTTGTCAAATGTTATTTTTTCTTAGTGGCTTGTCAATTTGTGTGTACATTAATTATTTTATCGAGTATATGTTAATTTCCACCAATATTAGTGTCTAATAACTATGTTCATCAAAATTTGGGAAGATTGAAAGAAACTATACTAAATATTTACTCTCTCCAGTCCATGATAAGTGACGTTTTGACCTTTGGCACATCCCATAAAAAAATACTAACTCCTAAAAAAACAAAAAAAAAGTATTTTGACTAAATTATCCATAATTAAAATTTACATATTATTAACTTGACACATTGGAATATGTAAATAAGGGCAAATTTTGAAAAAACAAAGTTAATTCATTCTTGATTATGTAAAAGGTCACTAATTTTGGACCAAAATAATAGGGCAAAAAAGTCATTTATTATGGACCAGAGGAGTATGTTATTTTGGTCCACCTCCTACTTTTTACCCGTACAATTACCGAGTAATTTTATCCATAAAAAATTTAAGCAATAAAATTCAAAGAAAGTATCTAGCGTTTATGTTATTTTCAACCACTAACTCCGGTATACTATTGCCTTATTTTGATTGTAGATTGCTCAAGTAGGAAAGGGAATATCTTAGTACTAATATCAATTTTGCAACTCCATGTGCTTACCACAGTAACTTTAGATCAAGGAGAAGCATCATTTTTTTTTGTGTGTCCTTTCTTTTTTTTCACTTTCTTTCTTTCTTTTTTTCAATATCGAGCGTAGGTTAGCAGTTGAGTAAAATATTTCATCTTTTATTCAAAATAAGTAATCAAGTTTGTATATATTTTTTTTTATAGTTGGTGCCTTAATTAGCAAGAGTAATTAGGTCAATATCAACTAATGACAGTAATATAGTATGATCACGAGGTGAGATCAGTCATAGACATAAATGAAACACAAAAATTCTACTTCCGATGTCGAGTGTGGAGATTCCACATGTGATGTTCCCATATTTTTTTTAATCCTTCATATTCCTAATATTAAAATACATAGTACAAACATGGATCCTAAAGTCCAAAAAATGTTTTTATTACATCTGATATCTTAGATTTTTCTGTTTCTAGTATAAGGCAATATTATGTTGGTACTCTCCATCTTTGAATATGCATAATATTTGAAGAATTTGACACGTACGAGGTAATATTTTGAAGGATTCAAGCAATATAATTACTTAGATTTGATTGTTCAAACGGTCAGTAAACTATTCTAAATTTTTTACTAAAATTAACTTTCTTTCGTTTGTAATATCAAAGTCACTCAACTATGTTTTATAGCACTCAGAAGATTACTCAACTAGATTTCTCAAAATTTTGATTGTCAAATACCTATTTTACCATCTAAATTATCAACTTTTATTTTTTTTATTTTTCTTATATTATGGACTTACCTATAGAATAAATAAGTTTTATTTATAAATTAAAAAATAAAATAGTGTTTAAGCATATACAATGTTGAAATAATAAAATATTGAGCATTATAAAAAAATTAATTAGAACAGTTTGTTCGTAATAATCTTGCACTTTGAACTTGCTAATACCATTCTAAGTCTAATAGTTTATTTGACTGTCAGAAAGATATGAAAAGAATATTGATGAAATCAAGACTATTAAAGTTCCCAGGAGTTGGATTACTTTTCACGTGAACTTGCATTATTGCGAAAAAGCTATACTCAACAAATGTTATAAACAAACAAATTCAAGCGTTAACTTTTTTTCATTGTTCTTTAAAAGCTATTGGACTAAAAATAGAAATTATTGTCCAAAGAGGGAAAAGATTACAGAAGACTATTACTCACTCCGTTTACTTTTACTTAGCATGTATATTAAAAATAAATTTTTATTTTTACTTATCACTTTACGCATATCAAGAAAAGACAAAAAATTTTCTTGTTATACACACAATATTTATTATTCATTTCAAATCATTTTCTCAAATCCAATAAAATATGTATCAATTAATATGAGTATCATGATAAACTATGCATTTTATTTATTATTTCTTAAGGACCGTTATTTCTTAAGGGCCGTAAAAAATCAAAATGTGCCAGATAAAAGTGAACGGAACGAGTAACTTTTTTTGCAGGTGCCCGTAAAAAGAAAGGAAAAATTAAAAACACACATACAAAGGCTACAAGTCAAGAAGATAATTAAGTACGTGGATTGCACGATGGCTGTTAGCAAATAATAGTTGCAAAACTATCTATCCTAAAGCAAATATGTATGGTCTTATGTGGTTATATATTAGCCAATTTCTATTGAACGATCAAGGAAAACAGCTATATATCAGGCCCTACGATCGCCAAGAACTTCCTTTCTTAAAATTTATTTATTATAAATTTTTGTTTTATTTCTGATCAAAATTTACAGTTAAAATAGCACGGTCTAGCTAATTTCGGACTAATAATTAAAAAATAGTCAGCATTTGTAAAGTCGTTAAAAAATAGAGACTATTTTGTTGAAACACGAAAAGTTCCAACATAATATGTTGGATTATGGAGCTCATGCGTATAAACTTCCAGCATATTATGTTGGAACTCCAGTACACGAAAAGTTGCATCATAATATGTTGGATTGTGGAGTTTATGCATATAAACCCCCAGCATATTATGAAATTCCAGCATATTATGTTGGAATCTCATAAGTAAAAAATTTGAACTCCAAAGCTAGAATTTTTTTCCAGATTTTTAAAGGTGTTTTTGTTAAGATTTTATCTTTACATGAAAAAGTGACTAAATTCCGATTATATTTTAAACTGTGACTATTTTTCAATTACTAGTTATAAATTTGGCTATTTCTGATTCCCCCCACAAATTTTACAGGCAGTGACATGCGATATCAACAGTTGAAAAATTGAACAAACAAATATATTACTATAATAACAAGGGATGTCATTTTTATATTTATACCTAATATTTTATTTATTATTTATATATACATATTTTGTTTGTTATCACATAACACCGCTTTGGAGCAAGGTGCCTCCACCTCTGTCACCGCGGAGAGAGAAAGAAGAAAAAAGAAAGAACAAATCAGAATATTACTATGGTTATAGCAAATGATTTTTGCACAAGTAACTTAATCTTAACAGTACGAAATTAAAGCAAGAATTTATATCTCTTAAGTGATAAATATGTGTACGATATACTCATTTCTTTGCATATATTTACCGCATTACTGTATTTGTTAGTGATTTAAAACTCTCTAGTTGCCACTTTTCTGCTTTTCTCATTTGGCATAGGTAATTGTCGTTTTTTTCCCTACTTTTTTAAAAATAGAAGCGACTTTGGATTCATCTTCCTTCCCACCAGCATCGGATAAAGTTTTTCCATATTGAAGAAGAACCCGAACACATTAATACAGAAACAGGAATGCATTGACAAAATTAACCATATATTGTAAAAAAATGAAAGAGAAACAAACAAAAAAGGAATTTAATCAGAAAAAAAAAATCATTAATGTAGTGGAAAGAGTAGAAGCAATGAAAATATGAAGAATGGCAATGCAATTAGCAGAAGTACCTTAGCTTCTTATCGGTAGCCACAAAAATAAGAGGTTGCATCCAATTATACAGAGTACTCCAAAAATGCTCTGAGGTACAAGCAAAACTAGCCACAGTATTTCTTCTCTTTTGATCTGTGATCGGATCTAAGCTCCTCAAGGCATCTGCAATGGTAGTTTATGTAACTCAGGTCCAAATAATAAACATATACTATGTCTTTCACTCTATGTCATTGAATTTTCAACATATAATTTTTAAAACCTTGACTACAGCTAAGCATTTTCTCAGCGTGATTATAATATACTATATCTACTTATCTGCAGAGTATAGTGACTATGGACCGATGGGGGCGTATCTAGCCTTACGATACTATGTTTATCTTTAATGCGAACCATAATATATATGTATAAATTTATTAATATTGCAATAACTAGTAGTTAAGAACCTATGACTTTAAAAAAAATATAATGGATTCAATGTTTAAAAAACTCAAATATTGAGCATATAAATTTTAAATTTTGGATGTGCGTCTGCCCCACTCACACACTTCTCTAAGGACATGAAATTGATTTTGCTAGTTTATTAAGTCTTCTTTCTAATTTCGTCTAACCTTAAGGTATTCTCTCCAGTTCCCAACGGTACAGCCCATTGACCAAAAAGCCACGTTTCAGACTTAGCACTGTTACAAGTCGAAGTTGGACTTCCGAATTTCTTTCTATCCTATTTCTAGTATAGAAAATTTTTCAGAAATCATTATTATTATTTAATGGTTATTAACTTTTTACGGTTATCTTATACATAATTACTTCTTATAGCTACTATTCAGTTGTTACGGTAATATATTCGCTGTATTCATGTTGTTGTATTCATGAATACAACAACAAAAAGAGCCTAAAATCAGAACAGTTCAGCTATACGCGCATGTATTCACATGTATTCGCTTTATATATTCATGAATACAGTACTGATAATCACTTTAAGGACTTGGCCATAGATTTTGCCAAAATAAACTTGGGTTTTATTTGGCAAACACATGTTTGGCCATAGATTTTGTGTGCATTTTGGCCAAATCCCAAATTCCAAATCCCAAATTCCAAATCCCAAAACCAACTCAATAGCGGGTTTGGGGCCAAAATATCACTATTATATTTTTTAAAAATTGCCCCAAACTTTTGTATTTTATAAAAGAGCCCACCATTTATTATTTTGTAAAGATTTTGCTTCGTTTTCTCGGTCATCTGATAGTGTATCATGTAGTTCATTATAAAAATGATAATTTTGTATCAAATTTATTTATGTTCAGGACTATGGTTTGCGATAATATAATAAATGTTATTGATAATGGTACTATTGGGTATTTGTGATAGTTTTTAGAACTTGTGGGTATAAGTCATGTTTCATGTTTTTTCAAACCAAACTTCACCCAAAACAGATGTCCAAACACATTTTCATCTTCAAGCCAAACTTCACCCAAATCAAATTTTTCAGAATAAATTTGGAAATTTATGGCCAAACGCTAGCTAAAAATAAGTATGTTCAACTTTCTAATAACGAAAATAATATCAATTAGCACGATACTCCTAATACAACTCAACAAAGTCAATTTTGACATGCCTCATTATCAACCCAATTAATTAGAATGATTTTCATGATTTTTTATTTGTATATAATTATTGTATTTAATGTGTTTCAATTTTTTTTTTCTATTGTTGCATTTATTAGATTCAATATTTGTATTTAATGTATTCGCTATTTTATATTCAGTATATTCAAATGTATTTGTATTAACAATATTTTAGTTATTCCTAATACGTGTTATTACTGTTGTATTCATTATACTTCATTGGTTGTATTCACTGTATTTTTATTTGTATTCAGTGTATTTTTTTTTATTTCACTGTATTTTAAAATTTAATGTATTCACACTTTATATTCTATTCTATTTTAATATTTGTATTCCGTGTATTTCAATGTTTATATCATGTATTCATGTATGAATACATATGTATTCAATTGTATTGAAAAAATACAAACATTCGAAATACATAAATACAAAGCAAAAAAATATATCTATGCAAAAATATAATGTATTTGAGTGAATTTGTGCATAATACAATATATTTGTATCATTATATGTGACTAAATAGCAAAGTGAAGAAAATTTACCGGAGATGGCATTTTTCGGCCAAACAAAATATTGTAGACATTGTATTAAAACGAAAAATAGGGACGAACAAAAATCCGCCCCTCGAATCTTCTCCGGCGTAAAAAATATTACAGTGTCCGTGTAGAGGAATCCATTATAATATACGGCTTATAAGAAAGCCGCAGTGGCCCTCTTGTTTCAAAGTTGTTGAATCAGTTATTGAAGAGGAAATTTGAAGTTTTCTACTGAAAACCTAACAATGGTGAAGACTAAAAAAAAGTGAAGTGAAAAAAGAAGAAGCTTGAACCGGCCAAAAACTCAAAAACTTTAAAACTTACCACGATTTTTTGGAGCAAAAATATTAAAAGTGAGAGAGAGAATCGTACTTAAAAAATCGCGAATACAATCTGTGAGAGAAATCGTGGAGAGAGAAAGAAGAAACCCTTCAATTTTAATTCTGGGCTGTAGTGGCACCACTGATTTTGGGCTGGTCCACTAAACTGAATATTAAAATTTAAAGGTTTCTGATCCAATTGAATAACGTCGTTGCCTACTGGGCCTTATTGGTTCTTCACCAGCATCTTTACACAAATAATCGGTCAAATTTACTGTTTTAGTTTTTTTAATCAATATACATAAAGTATACAATAACTACACAAAATTATACATATTAGTTTTAGTGTACGCATTTTGCACGTGTAGCCTATATAAAAAAGATAAACTTTTTTAAAAATAAAATAAATAATACTCAGATGTGTCTCTTATAAAATAAAGATTAACAAAAAATTATAAGTTCCTGAAAATAATAAATATTAATCATTTGGTTAGGGGTTCAGATCCAGTCTACTGGTTCTTTCTTTTAGTTTGTTCCCATTAGTTGTTTCATTATACAATAACGTTACAGGAGTAAAGTTTGATTGAAGATAAAGAGGTTGTTCGATTTTACATATGAGACCTGACTAGTATACGTGCGTTTATTTCATATTAATTTTTTCAAAATATGAGTCTGATAGATTACCAACAATTGAAAAGGTTTTATTCATATTTTACTTAATTTATGAGAGTATTAAAACGTGTATCCTTATTTTAATCATGCCTTAATAGTCATATTTGGCATCCCAACTCGACAAATACTAATCGTTCTTATCAATGATAACTCGATTGTATCTTACCATATGATAGTTTTTCAAAATACTTCATCTTACGCGTGGCGGATTACATATTACAATTTATATTGTTCCTATTTAGTGAGACAAAGAGTATACACAACTCCGATTAAAAATAAATTTCTTATTTTATATATGTAAAGTGGTTACTAAGATTGCACTTATTATATTGACTATATTATATTGACTAATTGGATGAATATTGAGTCAAATTAGTTTATCCAGCTTATGAACTTACTCAAAATATTCTTATTTACTTTTGCCTGAAGGATGAATATATTAATGGAAAATCAAAAGATTAAACTTACATTTTATTTGTTGTCTTTGGAACGATTTAGTGTTGTTTATTGGGTAGCCCAGTATAATCCCACTAGTGGGGTCTGGGGAGGGTAGTGTGTACGCAGACCTTACCCCTACCCTGGGGTAGAGAGGCTGTTTCCAAATGACCCTCAGCATCCTTCCCTCCAAGAACTCCCCACCTTGCTCTTGGGGTGACTCGAACTCACAACCTCTTGGTTGGAAGTGGAGGGTGCTTACCATCAGAGCAACCCACCTTGTCNNNACAACAACAACAACCCAGTATAATCCCACTAGTGGGGTCTGGGGAGGGTAGTGTGTACGCAGACCTTACCCCTACCCTGGGGTAGAGAGGCTGTTTCCAAATGACCCTCGGCATCCTTCCCTCCAAGAACTCCCCACCTTGCTCTTGGGGTGACTCGAACTCACAACCTCTTGGTTGGAAGTGGAGGGTGCTTACCATCAGAGCAACCCACCATGTCGTGCATTAGCGTGTACCATAAAAAGAAAAATATTATAAACTAATTGTTTGATTTATATAAGGTAAAATTTTAATGATTTTAAAGTCCTAAATCTCATTAGTATTTTTATTTAATTCAATAAGGAAATATTTTATGACCAAATTTTTGTTAATTTTAAAGTCCTACAAATTAGAAAATTAACTTAAAGTACAATTTCATCCAATGTGAAATCAGATTTTAAGGGGTAAAAAAGGCGAACAACATTTCGCTAAGGGGTTTCGTTCTTTTAATATAGTACTAATTTTGGTGTACGTACGTTGCACGTGTAAGCCGCGTTTGTTTGTAAGGAAATTATATATCACGTGAATGAACCATGTGTAGTAGTAATTGACGTCAAAATGGATTCAACATGAAACTGAAATGAGAAGATGAGTGTCATTATATCGATGTAATATGTGAATTCAAATATGGTTAATATCTTCTGAACCTGCAAACGAAAAATTCCAAAAAACCAGTGTGACAACGTACCTGTGTGGTGGAAGGCCATTTGGTGTTAAAGTATTTAGGTACTCTTCCTGGTAATAGTTGTTTGTATTATCCTCTGTAGAGTCGAAACTAATAGACGTGTTACTTTCACCAGGAAACTTAGAAATTAACATCTCATTTAGTGGGTCGACATATTCATTTCTGCTCACTAAAATAGCCCTTTATGTCATGTATTTGGAGCAACTTACATTTTTATCTAATGATGAAAATATTTCTCTTATTAAGCAATCTTCAGCAGTACTATTACCAATACGTTTGACAACTAATTCTTCTGGAAGTTGTACCAAATCATCTCTTATGGTTGGTTCCTCCCCGTCACCGATGCGTAGTAGAAAATTAGTGAATGCAGGATCTGTTCTTTCTCTCATATTTTTTGTCAACTTAATCTTTTCCATTTTATGCCATAAGTACGATTTTACTAAGCTTGCATTTATTCTTTCAGCTCTCGTAGATTTTGGGACTACCGGTGGTACTTGTCGAAAATCACCTCCAAAAACCAGTACGTTGCCTCTAAATGGTTCATCGTTATCCATTATATCTCTAAAGCTTCTGTCAACAGTTTCGATTGTTTGATGCTTTGCCATAGGCGCTTCATCCCAAATTATCAACTTTGCTTTTCTTAACAATTTTGCACTACCACTCTGTTTTGACATATTTGTGATTGTCGTATCAGTTATTTGAAGTGGTATGTCGAATCTAGAGTGAGCAGTACGACCCCCCGGTAAAATTGTTGCTGCTACACCACTTGTTGTTGTTGGTAGTGCTATCATGCCTCTTGATCTGACATTTGCAAGTAATGCACGATAAAGAAACGTTTTTTCGGTTCCTCCAGGTCCATCTATAAAGAACAATCCTGCTCTTTCAGAGTCTACTCTTTGCAATATAGTCTTAAAAGCTTGCTCTTGTTCTGCATTTAACTTTGATTGTGCGTCAAAATCTTTTGCAGGTACCTTTATAGACCTTTCTTTAATTATTTCTGGGCACTCTGATGGACTACTATTATCCAGGTCCTGATTAGCTGCATGTATGTCATAGTTTTGAATTCTCTTGCCCATGCTCTCTAAGAAATATTTGATGCTTTTCGGCGTGCATTGTAGTTGAGTAGCAGGAGAGTTATCATGTATCCTTCTAAAATCCTCTGACATGTCCTCGTAATATGTATCCCACAACTTTCTAACATCCGTTGGATTACAATGAACCAAAATAGTTGCAAACAAATTTTTGAGAGCTAATGACATTTTGAAGAGGACTGCCTCACGTAAGCATTCTGAGATGCTGTTGTCTGACTCTAATAAACCTTTTTCTTTTGCAGCTTCCTTGCATGTGTCACACTTTTTTCCGTTAACAGTAAGTAACTATTTGAACGAAATAGGTTCTTTGACATGATTCAACAATAATCTCAAAGTAATACCTTTCTCCTTCTATGGGGTTAGCTATATCATTGAGAAAACGAGAATAGATTAAATTAAACAAATGTGAAAATAGTATTAAGAGCGTAAGTGTTAAATGACTTACTAGCAGCGACACGACCAATTACTGATCTTGTTTTTCTTTTTGTCCATATCTTGCCTTGAATATTCCAAACATAATGCTCTGGAAATTCTTTGTATAGGTAAGCTCGTGCTTCAGTGTCTTGTGAGCATGGTACGTGTGGCGTAGTCCCATGTTATAACATTTTGTAAATTTTGTTTGATCCAATAGCACAATAATTATTGGTATTCCATTAGAACTTGTGTAAATAGTAATTTGAATATGCAACGCACACACAGAATAAGCAAAAAAATTCAGTTTTTTGTATGTCGCTAGATTTTAGCTTGTTCTATATCGTACCAGGTGAAAGAGACGCTAATTTTCAATTGAACGGCCAAGTATAACCACCCATAATCAAAAAATATTACCAAATAGACAGCTAAACGGGCTTATGGTTTAAAAAGGCAAACTTCACTCATTAATTTAGAATAGAATAACTATACAATCTCGCAGAACAAAGAACCCAAGTGAAGCTAGATCAGCCTTACTGTTTTGGTTGTACCCAGTAGCAGTAACATCTCCAGGAACAGCACAAACTTGTAGTATAAATATTTTCTTTTACAGATGTAATGGGTACTGGAGGAGACCAACCGGGCAAAAGGCCTACATTATAAATATAATAACGTAGAAGATCTTATTTCCGGTTCGGCTCGAGTTTTACTAAATTCACTTATTTTATTAAAATAAAATTATATATTAGAATTAAAACAACCTAATAATCTACGATAAAGTCTGTAAGATGATCAAGTAGACAAAGAATTCAATAACAACGAATAAAATAAATAAAAAGACAGATGCCATGAAAGATAGACGAAAAAGAAACTTCATATATTAAACGCTAAAAGTTATAAGGAAATACTTATTTCAAAAGCACGTTTTTAGGATAATACATGACTGTATTTATTAGCAGTTTATTTGTAGTTAGATTTTTAAAATGCTCAAAGTTGATATGAAAAAATCAGGGGTGGAAATCTTCATTCAAGGACAGCAATGCCATGAAATACTCAACAAGGAAGATAGGTTTTGTAATAATTATAATGTAAAGCAAATAATTGATATAAATAGCTTACCTAATTATTTATTTGTCACGACCCAAAAATCCCACCACAGGCGTCGTGATGACACCTAGTCTCTAAGACTAGGTAAGCCGATTTCAGTTATATTTTTGAAGCTATTTTTTTTTTAATTAAATAAGTAATCAAAACTAACAGCGGAACAAATATGAATGTACAACCTCCCAAGACTGGTAGTACTGAGTCACGAACTCTAACTGAATTCATGGAATGATCACGAAGACCGAATATACAATACTGTTTGATTAAAATTAACAGTACAATGAAATGAAAAGACTCCAAGGGACTGCGATGACCAAGTAGCTCTACCTTGAATCCTTATGATCCCGCTTTAACTCTTCTCAAGTCCGATGTCTCCAATACCTGGCTCTACACAATAATGTGCAGAAGTGTAGGATGAGTACACCACGATCGATACCCAGTAAGTATTAAGACTAACCTCAATAGAGTAGAGACTAGGTACAGTCAAGACACTCACTAGTTGTGAGCACCTAATTTTTGACCGTGCTTGAATTTTTCCCGCTCCCATCTTCCCACGCGTATCCCCACTCTTTATCCCCCACACTTTGTCTCCACTTCACTTTCTCTTGTCCCCCATGTTTGTCCCCCATGTTTGTCCCCACTCACAACCCCCTCACATGTCCCTCCTTCAAAACAAAAACACACACAGACACAAAAGAGAGGGGAGCATCTGTTTTTTTTTCTTTTTTCTCTGGCTAATCATACACTCATCCTCCTCACTGCATCTCTTCCAATAAACACCAACAAAATTCCAGTTATAGAGAGCTCTCGAAACCACCCCAAAAATCATGTAAAACTTCATTAAAACAACCTTAAAACCACCAGAAAATAGCTGCAAAAATCAGCTCCAAACCAGCTTATCCCCACGTCCAAAAACGCAACAAAACAGCCCCAAAATCCATTGAAACACCAACCAGAAACCCATTAGTTATAGCCGATACCTCTCAGTCCAACGACTCCATCCATAGCTTCAATTGAGTCGAGGTCCGAGTTGAGTCCG
>AWOL01S0047714.1:5662-22216 GCA_000715115.1 Nicotiana otophora
TAAATGACATAGTTTCGATTGACGAGAAATGAGGTGGTGTTAATGCTAGGCTGGAGGTTTGGAGGCAGACCCTAGAGTGTAAAGGTTTCAAGTTGAGCAGGTTTATGACAAAATACTTAGAATGCAAGTTTAGTGACATGACTTGGGAGGATGACATTAAAGTGAGGCTGGACACACAAGTCATACCCAAGAGAGATTGACGAGGATGTCACACATCGTATTGGAGCGGGATGGACGAAGTGGAGGCTTGCATCCGGGATCTTGTGCGACAAAAATGTGCAATAAAGACTCAAAGGTAAGTTTTATAGAGTAGTGGTTAGACCAACCATGTTGTATGGGGCAGAGGGCTGGCTAGTCAAGACCTCTCATGTTCAGAAGTTAAAAATTGCAGAAATAAAGATGCTAAGATGGATGTGTGGTCATATTAGGATGGATAGGATTAGAAATAAAGATATCCTAGATAAGGTGGGAGCGGTCTGTGTATTGGACAAGATGCGGGAAGCAAGGCTGAGATAGTTCAAACACGTGAAGAGGAGAGGAACAAATGTCCTAGTGAGGAGGTGTGAGAAGAGGTTGGATATGGCGGGTCCAAGGAGAGATAGAGGTAGGCCGAAGAAATATTGGGGAGAGGTGATGTAACGACCCGGCCGGTCATTTTGAGTATTTTAGGCTCGTTCAAGGACGACCTGATGAATTTTGTGGCCTAAAGCCAAACTTTATGAGGGCCTTAAACTTTTTTTTTTTTAATATTTAAAGTCTATTTTTAAGCCTTTTTAGATGCAAAGTTATTAATAATGTTCTTATAATCAATTTCGCGTAATAAGTCTTTCTCAATTGACAATATAGCTAATCCATTTAATCTCTCATGAGATATTATTGATCGTAAGTAAGATTTTATCAATTTTAATTTTGAAAAACTTCTTTCCACTGAAGCAATGGTAACAGGAGTTATTAACATTATTCTATAAGCAATATAGACATTTGTAAAAGAATCAAATCTTCTTATTTGATTGAGTATATCAAATAAACTATTATCTTCTAATTGTACGATTTACCTTAACACTTTTAATTCAGAAAATAAATGTAAACCATCAATATCGGATTGATTATTATGCTTTAAGGAACAATCAATATTAAGGAAATGGTTTTTTTCCAATATTCTCATTAGATTGTTTCTTCCTATATATCACACGTTTCTTATGAAATTCGGGTTCGATATTCATTTCAAATGCAATTTCCTTGGNATTTTTTTTTCCAATATTCTCATTAGATTGTTTCTTCCTATATATCACACGTTTCTTATGAAATTCGGGTTCTATATTCATTTCAAATGCAATTTCCTTGGCAAAAATCATAAAAATTGTAAATTCTTTTTCTATATATTTATTAAAGTAAGAAATCAAACTTTTTCACTTCACTTAACTTTTTTTAAGCTTATATATAGCCTATTAGGTGTAGCAAAAAATGGGCCCCCTACAAATCAGAGGCCTAAAGCAATTGCTTCACCTGCTTTTGGAAAGGGCCGCCCCTAGGCTCCTTCCCCTATTTACTACTTCTTCTATGTTCATTTGTAGTTATGTAACTTTCTGGGGTGGTTGGTTTAGTGTCGGGGATGTTTCGGAGTGAATTGGGACACGTAGTCCCAAGGTTGGAAGCTTAGGTTGGATGAGTTGATCGGAGTTTGCCTTTTGTGTAGATGACTCCAGAATGAAGTTTTGATGTTTTCGATAGCTCCGTATGGTGATTTTAGACTTAGGTGTATGTCCGGAATTGGATTTGGAGGTCCATAGGTTGGTTTGAGGCTTTTTGGCAAAAGTTGGAGCGTTGAAGGTTTGGAAGGTTGAGAGGTTTGACCAAGAGTTAACTTGTTGATATCGAATTTGAATTTTGGTCCTGAGAGTTGAAAGAGGTCCGTTGTTTCTTTCAAGACTAATGTACAAAATTTGAGGTCATTTGGAGTTGGTTTGATAGGGTTTGGCATAAGTTTTATAAGTTGAAAGTCTATTAGTTTCATTAGGCTTGAATTGGGGTGCGATTCGTAGTTTTGGTGTTGTTTGATGTGATTTGAAATTTCCATTTCATATTGTGTTTTGGGAATGGTTGGTGCGATTGGTCGGGCCCCTGGGTCCCTCGGGTCCCTCGTGTGTGTTCCAGATGGGTTTCAGATCATTTTCTTCATTGTTGGAACTGCTAATTTTGTGTTTCTGGTTTCCTCTTTCGGGATCACAAAGAAAGGGTCGTGATCACATAGAGTTATTGCTGACAGGTGGGACTTTGTTCATCGTGTTCGCGAAGAGAAGAACGTGTTCACGAAGACTTGGGGTGTTTGTTCAACGTGAACGCGAGTGACGATACGCGTTGGCATAGAAGGAAGGGAAGGCCTGAGGATTTGCACGCGGTTATTTATTACGATTGAGTGGTCAGGTCCGCGATTGCGTAGCTGTGGATGTTTGGTCTTTGCATTGGCGACTATGGTATCGCATTCGCGAAGGAGGATTTGGGCAGCTAGAGATTTTATTCTTCGCGATCGCGAAGGCTTTTTCGCGATCGCGAAGGCTTTTTCGCGATCGCGAAGGGTAATGCCTGGGCAGACTATATAGTACTCTATTTCGAGGGTTTTGTTCATTTTAACATATTTTGAGTTGTGGAGCTCGGATTTGGGCGATTTTGGAGGGGATTTTCACTATTTGGATTGGGGTAAGTGTTTTTGACTCGGATTTATCCATTATTCATAATTCCATCTTTGTTTTTTATCATTTAATTGGTGATTTGAATTGGAGAAAATGGGGATTTTCGTAAAAACTTTAGTAAAGTATAAAATAGGGATTTGAAGGTCGATTTGAGTTTAGAATTGGATGAGTTTCATATGGTTGGACTTGTAATCGAATGGGTGTTTCGAATTTATGAATTTTGTCGGGTTCCTAGGTGCGAGCCCGAGGTTGACTTTTTGATTTTAGTTAAAGATCTTAGCTTTATCATTTGGATTCGATTCCTATGACTTTTATTGATTATAGTAAGTTGATTTGGATAGATTCAAGTTGTCCGGAGGTTGATACACGTGGGAAGGGCTTGTTAGAGAAAATTTGGATTGCTTGAGGTAAGAATCTTACCTAAACTTGGTTGAGGCACTAGTTGCGTGAATTATTTATGATAGCTACGTGCTATGGGTGCGCATATGTGTGGGGTTTGAGCCCATGTGCGAGCACCGCGGTATTTATCCATGTTCAGGGTAGTGCTTAGGATATGATATGCCTAGAACTGACTGTTAAGCTTTAAGCTATCATGTTTCTCATATTTGTAACATTGTTGTGAACTATTTGAGCCATGTTTGAGGTTACATAGAGGCTAATTCCCTGAATGAACTTGATGATTGTTATTTCTGTGATGAAATTGCCAATTTAAGATATGATAGCTCACTTTGCACATGCCTACACTTTAGCATGTCATTTATACCAGTCTAGGAGCATGCGATCTGTTATTCATTCATCATATAAATGAATTCTTGTATATTTGATTTTGTGTGATATCATTTGGACTGGATGCCTATTAACACGCCAAGCGTATTGTGTTGTTATGCATATGACCACACCGGGCAGATTGTGTTGTTATGCGTGTGACCATACCGTGCGGATTGTGTTGTTATTCATGTGACTACGCCGGGCGGATTGTATTGTTATGCATGTGACCATGCCGAGCGGATTATAATATTGAGCATGTGATCACGTTGGGCTGGTAGCATGTTGCATTTGCCGTGCATGCGTGTGGATATGGATCCACCCCCTAGGGTCACCCTCTCATGTTTCTCTCTTGATGGTGTACACGTGGATTTAAGGAAAACTAATAAATGGTTTGGTACGGATATGGAATTATTGAGGAAAGTCTGGTCTGTGTTTGTTTTGGATTTTGCATTTCATCTTTACTTGCAATTTCCATGGTTAATTACCTGATTTATTTGCATATCATCCTTATATGCTTCATCATTGACTGAACAAAGAACTTGAGTACTTGCGCACACACACATAGAGGGTTCTTTCTGTGATTTATGACTTGATTACACAAATATTCTATACTTGTTAAATTGATGAAACTATACAGGTTATGGCAAGTATCATTTATAATTCTTGCATCTTTTACCTCGCTGAGGTTAGTTATGATACTTGCTAAGTATATTGGGTCGGTTATACTCATGCTATGCTATGCACTTAATGGTCCAGGTACGTGTGTTGGGATCAATCATCAGTAGCGGAGTTGCTTGTTCAGCTGTGTATCGAGAGACGAGGTAGAGCTACATTCTCGCCCACAGTCTTGGCGCCTCTTTTCTTATGTACTTTTGTTTTTAGTTCAGACAGTATTGTTATTTAGCTTTCAGATTTGTGTTCCGTTGTAGAGCTTATGACTCTGTATTTACTAGTTCTAGGGGATTTATCATGTATCAGTGATATTTTCTTATATTGAGTTTTCAAGCTTATGTTATTTCTCTAAATTTCATTATTTTGGTTCTTTATTATTATGTCCGGCTTGCCTGGCAAGTGTGTTAGGCGCCATCAGGACGGGTTGGGATTTTGGGTCGTGACAAGTTGGTATCAGAGCCCTAGGTTCATAGATATTACGAGTCATGAGAAAGTTTAGTAGAGTCTTGCAGATCAGTATGGATACGTCTGTACTTATCTTCGAGAGGCTTCCGAACTGTTAGGAAACTCTACTTTCTTGTATTCTTGTCGTGCAGATTTGTTATTTCCAAAATTTGAAACTTGATTCTTCTATTCTATCGCAGATGGTGAGGACATGTGACCAGATCAGAAGGATGGCCACCAGTACCACTAGTTAGGGCCACAGTAGAGGCCGAGGTGCGGCTCGTACTACATCCAGAGCAGTACATGTGGAGCCACCGGTTGCTCCAGCTGTGGAGCAAGTACTAGAAATTGTTGAGTTGGCAGGACCAACTCAGGCACCAGTAATTCCTATCGTTATTCTTGGCCTTCAGGAGGCCTTAGACCAGATTTTGACTGTGTGCACGAGCCTGGCTCAGGTAGTTTCAGTTCCAACCGCACCAACTATTTCATAGGATGGGAGAGGTGCCCAGACGCCTACCACCGGTACACCAGAGTAGCTAGCTCAGGGTCACCAGACACCAGGTGTATTGCCAATTCAGTAGGCTGTTGTTGCTCGGGCCGAGGTTGGTCCACTTATGAGTGATGAGGAGCAGAAGAGATTAGAGCAGTTTGGAGGCTTAAGCCTCCAGAGTTCAGTGGAGCAAAGTTAGAGGATGATCATGATTTGCTAGATATGTGTCAGCGGTGTAACACCCCGAAAATATTTTGAAGTACTTAAGTGTAAAGCCCGGTAAACTTTGCAAAGAAAATAATATTTCATGGTGCCGGACTAGGCTTACGCGCAGCTCAGACTTTTTGGGTTGAACAATGCGCCGGAAAGTAAAGAAAAATATTTGGCGGAAAAGTGCATTTCTGCGGTCCATTATGCGACCGCAGAACCACTCTGCGGACCGCATAATGGCCGCAGAGTGAGGTAGTTGATTGGGTCAGTTGGAAGCAACTATGCGGTCGACTATGCGACCACATAGTGACCGCATACACAAACAGTTCTTTTGGCTATTTTGTAACCAAATATGCGATCGATATGTGGTCCGCATATCGGTTATGCGATCACATACCTTGTTCCGGAGCTCCATTTTTGGGTTTTTAAATCCCGACCCTATTTCCTTAAATACATTCTTTGGGCCATGTTTGAGACATAATCTGATATTTTAGAGTGAGAGATAGTTTCCTAGAGTGAGAAGGTGTTCTTCTATAAATTTTCTTCAATTCTTGCTCAAGTTTTGGAAGATTAAGAAGGGAAGCTTACTAGGTCTTCATATTAGAGGTAAGCTTCTACACCCTAAACCCTAATTTCAAAATTTTCTACAAATTGGTAACTAGCAAGATAAATTTCTGGGCATGAGAGTTTTTTATTTCACATGTATGTGTTATCAAAGGGTGTAGGAAGATTGTTGAGCTAAAAATGGTAAAGATTGGGTTGTGGGATGATGAAGTCCTTCATAAAAAGGACATTGAAACCTTATGCACACCTAGTGTTTGATAAAATGCTCAAGTGAGCTAAAACCATGATCATCTTCGTAATTTTGATTCAATTTGTTATATTTCTAAAATAGATTGAAGTTGCTAAGAATTTCGGAACGTTTTAGAGTGTAAGGAAGCTCAAGTGAGGTATGTTGGCTAAACTCTTCTCTTAGAATTGAATCCCACGATATTCATGTAAATTATGTAAGTCCCGAGTGATTCATTATGAAATTGGCTATTCCGAGTAAGTTTGGGTTGAACGATATATGTTCAACAAGCATTACATATGCTCTATTCATCTTGTGCTACCAATTGACGATGTGTTAAAATATGGGTTGTGCATTAATAATGTTTCGACTTTAAGTCAAGTTCAAATGAAGGCTATTATGCCAAATTTTGTGAAATATCTCTATGTGCATTAGACTCTAAATTGCTCACATGTGTACTACACGCTTTGATTTAAATTGTTTTTGTTGTTGATGACGAGGATGATATTTGAAATTGATAATGTCAGCATGAAATACTGAATATGTCCAATGTGCCAAGAATTATCTTATAATTATGGCCACTAGTGCCAATGAAATGAAAAGATGTGAAAGTATTATGGAATGTGATGATTGATATAAAAATGTTGATGTCTCAAATAAGACGGCCTAGCCGATCGGGTCGTGATCGGACACCATGCCGCACACATGGTGGTGATTGTGGTGGAAATAGTAATTGAAATGGTAATTGTAGTTAATGTCCCTAATGGATATCCTAGCCGATCGGGTCGTGATCGGACTCCGTGTTAAAGATGGTGGTATTGATATTGAGAGAAATTGTGGTTGATGTCTCTAATGAGATGGCCTAGCCGATCGGGTCGTGATCGGACTCCATGTTAAGAGTACGGTGGTACCGGTATTGTGAATAATGGTATTGTGGACAATGGTATATCGATACTAAAATTCTCCCAATGTGAGATATGAAAATTAATTTGAACATTGTCTTGATCCTAAATTGAGGTTTGATGTTGATTAAGTCTTTCATTGATATAATGATAATCGTATTTGTATTATTTGTCATTCTATTGAGAGGGTATTTAGTTATACATACTAGTGCTATTCGACGATACTAACGTCCCTTTTGCCGGAGGTGCTGGATCTTTAAATGGATGCAGGTGGTTCCACAGCAGGAGATATTGATCAGTGATAGCAGTGCACCTTCTTCCCAGCTGACTTGGTGAGCCCCACTTTATTACGGGGTCATAAATCTTTTGTACTTAGTGTATTCTGTTGAGTTATAGCCTTGGCCTTGTTGCCGACATTATCATTGCACTCTTCTTTATCTATAGAGGCTCCGTAGACATAGTGTGGGTTATGTATTGGTGCTGGGGAGAGACAAACTATGTTATGTTGTGGATGTATAACTTGTCCATTTGAGACTTTAAAAATGATGAAACTATTGAAAATGAATCGGTATTGTAGACATGAACATATTTTCGTCTAATTAATGATAATATGTATTTTCTCTATTCATGGATGAGTTTGGATAGAATGAAATCTAACAGGCTTGCTCGGTCGGGTTCACTCGGTTGAGCGCCGGTTGCGCTCCTCCGTTTTGGGGCGTGACAAGCGGATTCTTCGCACAACGGGTATTTTGGATACCAATGGGGTTGCTTTTATTACATTTTAGCTGACAGGGGCAGCTTACAGATGGTGGTAGACTTACGAGTTAGGTAGGTAAGCCGACGTAATGCCACTTACATGGCATGAGTTCTCAGTTCTCTTCTTAGAAAGGTTTGTCCCACAGACTCGTAGAGAGGAGTTTTGTAGGTAGTTTGAGCAGCTACATGAAGAGTGTATGATAGTGACTCAGTATGAGATTAGGTTCGCAGATTTGGCTCGTCATGTAGTTATCACGACCCAAACTGAAGGGCCACATCGGGCACCCGGCGTCTTACTCAACCGAGTACCAACGTAACATATCTTTCTTATCGTACTATCATTGGTAACTGGGCCAACATGGCCATAACTTGTATTGTATAACTATAAGTGGGAAAACACTGTATCAATGAACCATCTTTCTTAAAACATGAATACATATGGGCCGTCAAGGCCTCTGACATGTTGTACAAAATGAACCTCTGTCTACAAAGCCTCGAAGAGTATTAGACGTCAAATTGGACAGGGTACCGGCCTACCCATAAGTCTGTAGCAAAATCCTGACATGATGACTAATAGACTTGGCTGCACTCCGAATGAGGTGGAGTCTTACCGATCTTTCGCTGAATGCTAACCTCGTCTACTATGAGGGCTCATCAAACCGATTGTCTATACATGCAGGCATGAAATGCAGCATCCCCAGAAAAAGGGACGTCAGTACGAAATAATATACCGAGTATGTAAGGCAATCAAATAACTAAAAGCTGAAACTGAACTGATAATATAATAACTGAAAGTAACTGGGAGTCAAAGATAATCTGAAAATATGCTTACCTGCTGATACTGACTCAACTCTCTCAATATAGTAAGTAAAATAGTTGTCCGGCCTTATAAGGATCGGTATGTATAACTGCTCTACCGTAGTAGGCTCGCTCATAGGCGCTCGGCCATACGAGGCTCTGTATCTCGGCCAACTGGGCTCGCTCATAGGCGCTTGGCCACAGTAGGCTCGTTATATAACTTACCATCTGATCAGAGGTTGCCCAATAGGGGCTTGCCCACCGATTATAGCTTGATGGTGGTGAAAATATTGTAATACTGTATATATATATATATATAAAAAACCTCCTCTCTCTTGGCTGGAAGAAGACAATACTCAAATGAATATAAAGTCTCGATAAGGGAAAGTACTGTAATTTTTAAGACTAGGATAATGTACATAAGTTTAAGAATACGAACTTCTCTTTATGACTCGTTATCAAACTCATGTAGTTACGGGATCATGCCAAAATGAAGGAAGGGCTTAGCCTTAACATACCTGATCCGATTCTCTTGACAATCTCTATAACACACGTTAATTGCGACAAATCACATAACGGTGGATCGAAGTAGGGAAATATCTGTATTATATTGTTGAAAAAGATTGCACTGTAATCCCTTAGAATCGCCAATCTCACGCTTTAGCGTATCATGAAGTTTCAAGCAAATAGCTTGAACTCCATCCGTTAAGCTTGGAATCACCAAACGTAGCATCACCAAACAATATCCGTTAAGCTTAGCATCACCAAACGTAGCATCACCAATCAAATATCTCATTAATCTTAGCATCATACTTTAAATGAGATTAGAAGATCTCTCAAAGTTAAGAGCTCCACCCGTTACATTGTTGAAGATTTCATATAAACTCTTTGTTGAATCTCTTAATCCATCTCCCTTTAATGATTTAGGAAGATTGAATTTTTATCTTATTGAGTGGGCCCCACTTGAATGACTCATCCTTGCCTAAATGCCTCTGATTAGGCCACCTTACCACATAATTCAAGAGTCATTATATAGGCATAGTGGGCTGCCACGTTGGGCTTCAAGAATTTTATCCAAAATGTCTTAATTAATTACCAATTTTCTTAATTAATTTGGTAATTTCCCACTAATCCAACAATTAACCAATTATTCATATAATTAAGAATTATCTCAAATTACTTAAAATACTACTCACTTTTAACACACCTTATACACCTTACTATCACGGTCATGTGGTACCTTGTAGGGTACTAGTCCATAAATACAGGGTATTATAGCTTTGACCATAGTTTATCCCAAATTGCCAAACTTTGACGAAACTCATTTTCTTCGATTTGCTTACCCTCTCTCCTTCACGAATTTACTCATCACTTATTTGAAATAGCATAATGCTTATAATCTCAAAATAACCTCATTCCCGAACTTATATCGATTAACTTACGACGAAACTTTAACGTACGAAAATGCGGGATGTAACATCTCATTTTCCTAGCTTCCATCAATTTACTTATGGCGTATTTTCACGTATGAAAACATGGGGTGTAACATCATTCCCCCCTTTGGAACATTCGTCCTCGAATGTTGGCTGATGCACTTATCGTTTTCTTAACTTATGTCTTACGAATACTTTAGTTCTCTCCTTGCCAACTAGGCAACTATTCTATGAATAATTTCAAAGGCCAGGGCATTCCCTCATTTAGGCCTCTTTCTCATACTACGACTTGTAGTCAGAATCCTTCCAATCTCGTAACTGTTGCTACCTTCTATCATGCAGCCTGTACCACTTTTTCCTTGTATGTGCGCCTATGCGACTCTTCTTCCAGTGTTTTCCTCCAGGTTTTAGCCAATATCTAGGCCTTACCTTGTAAACATATATAGAGCTTGACAATATGTCCCTCTGGGCATATATAGGTATACTGATGTTCTTCGCTCGATACTTTGTTAAACTTACGAATATTGCTATACCTTACTTCATGGACCCGGTTATCCATCCGTATGACTTTACCGCATCTAGGTAGGTCATACTGTACTTACTGAGGCCTTCCACCAAACACCAAGTTATTCTCATTGCTTATCCTATATGTATAAATCTAAGTCCTTTAATGCTTCTTCATTACTGTTCATCTTAAGAATGACGGCCTAATCTCATCTTATACTTTGTGACTTTTGTCCATTCATTGTTGATTCACCTCAATATTGATCTACAATTTACCACTGATAACTTGAAACTTCTTACATAATCACTATGGCCCATGTTACATCGAGGAACATCTAGAGTAATTTCCATAACTGTTTTTCATAGCATCCCAATGTGATTCACCTTACGTGGGTGTTTCAATCCTGTACAATTCATGAAATCCCCCTTTTCTTTTCAAATCATTACTCAATCGAAGGCCCAAACGTCATCCCTTATTTATCACAACTACATCCTCATTTTATTACCAGGGCAACATTCCATTTCTTCTAAATGCTACTAGTCTTAGACTCCTTTGAGTTCTTTCAGGCTATACTGAGCTTTCTATAACTTAGAGAAGCCATCAACTCTTTTGTTTTCTCGGGCTTAATTCCGATGACTTATCCATTTCTCATCACCTTCTTACTCGCCCTTTCTTGTCCTTACTCCTGTCTTCCTAAACCTTGTCGCCTTACCATACTTTAGCTTGCGACCTATACATGTCTGTTTATACTAATCGCAACCTCCCTTCAACTTTCTTGCACCATAGATTTCCTTGTGTTATTCTGGATCATCAAGCGAGTCATCAACTCGTCTCTAACTCTTCTTTACTCTCTTAATCAGGCTTCTCAATACCTAGAAACCATAGGTTGGAAGGCATGCCACCGCTATCTTTCCTTGATACTGAATCCTAACGCTTCTAGCCTTCTATTCGAAGTAAGGACTATTCACAACCTTCTGCACTTGAGTATCTCGTACGTTGTTCACCTTTACCTTAATTGCTTTAAAATATCGCATCACGTCTTCTATCTCTTTCATAACTTCCCTTCTACATAGTTATAATTTACATCCACAACTTGAAGCTCTATTGTAATACTTGCACCTTTGGTGTATACACAATCCGGTAGGAGCTTCATACTGACTTCTTATGAGGCTGGTACTCTTCTAACTGGCTTTCTCGTAGAGCCGTTATATAATATGGTTGTTGTACTATCTCTCTTGTACCTCTAATATTAAGGGTGATCTTGCAATGTTCTCAATCACAATTTCTATAATTTTCTGGGTCCAATAATCAGAATCCTGATTTACGTGGTTGACGTAACTCTTTAGTTTCCTCTTCCTTCTGATCAACCTTTATGCAGGCTTAAGCTATCTTCCGATCTGTGGCTCATGGCATTTAGTTATTTCTTTAGCCCTTCACGGACGCTATGGAATATCCATGATTCAATCTTCTAACAATTCAATCCTTTGTCTATGACCTAGACTCAATTCTTTCTTTTAACTTATACCGGAGTCTTCTACGGCTGTATGATTGCCAACATATATGCTGCATGGATAATACTCTTAACTCTTAAGTGCGTTCATAATGTAACTAACTCTGGATCATTGATCGAATAGTTCCTTTCGTTCCATCTCAGCTTTCCTTAAACATAGGTAATTACTTTTCCTGGTCTTTCTGCCCCTATGTTGCGTGCATACTTAGCTTATCTTAGTTCCCACACATGCTAGAATATTTGTACAACTCATATGGTCTCGAATATTACTTCTGATATTTACTCCCCGTTCATTAGCCACGGTAGGTGCCACTTTCTTTCGGAGTGCATACAATTTTATAGGAAGACTGTTTTTACATGACCATTTCTCCTTCAAGTTACCATGTTTAGGTTGAAGCCTTCTTCTTATTTCCTCAGCTAGTCTTTCATTGTAGTACTTAGGGAGGACCCTCTGACTCTTGTAAAGTTGTGAGCTTGTTATATTGTATACCCGAAGAAGTTTTCTATGTTCTTACTCACCTATAATTATCCTTAGTTACTTACCTCCACGCTCATGTGATCGAATAGTTTCTTCTGAACTGAAGTTTTGACTGTCTTCCCAATGAAACTCTCTTTTATTTCCGTAACATTCATATGGTACCTTTAACTACTCCAACTCCTATATGAATATTTATCAAGGATCACAATGTCATATCTGCGAGACTGAATTCCCCATGTTGGGGTTCACTATGTTTATCTTGCAGGATCTGTTGATTTGTCTGTATCCTCTTGTCTAGCCATAACTAGGCTCTTTCTAAATCAACTGCTAACTATTCGTTGGCCCATCCTCATATTAATATTCCGCGTAATATTTCTTGGGTTATTTCCTTTGTCCTAACTTACGTCTCATACTGGCTCCTTATCTATCAATAACATCTCGGGCAGGAACCCTTACTTTCTCTCCTTGACGTCGTGTTTGCATAATATTCTAGAATCGTAGCATATTAGTAGGATTTGAGTAAGTGCAATCTCATCCCTTTCTCATTTTTATCGCATTCTTACTTTACCATTCCATAGTTACTAGAACCACTTAATTCTGACTTAAATGCCACATCACCCAATATTCCCCCCTTTAGGGGAGTACTAAGATTTAGTGCTACGACGATCTACCTATAGATGTTTTAGCTCAGCATCTTTGGTGTCTTTTCACATCATCGATGACCCTTACTCGCCTCGCGGTAATCTTTCTATACCAAGGATAACAAATTTCTTTACTCGCGAAGGTGACACTTAGTATAACTGGCATATACAGTCTCTTAAGCTTAACTTTGTTCACATTGCTTGCTTTAGGGAAGCATCTTCCTAAATGACCTTTAAAGGTTATTCTTCTATCGTCCATTCTATTATCGCCGGAATGAAATATGAAATTCCCATGATGTCGAACATTATCAAATCACTCAGTTCCTAATTCATGTTTAGTTTATCTTGTTCACCAGCCCATACCGATTTCTATTATTCTAGGGTCTAACTTTTCCTTCTGGTAATCGCGTTGGAGTCATGAACTTATTTCTCGTAATGAGGATATGACTTTATGGCCTATACTCTTTTGTTGTCTCAAGGCCTGTCACCTCTCATCTTTTCTTTCACTTGACTATAGACTCTGCAACATTGTCATTTTATTGGATCTACCATTGTCATGCATGTATCACATCTTACTCATAATGCTTCATTAACTCTCTTCTTATTTACCTGCTAATATTTATGTATATCACTTTATTCTAAAAACTCCAACAAGATATTCTTTTACTTTTAGCTCCCTTTGCTACATCCACTGGCTCTTCGGGTTGCCAAACATTCTCCCTATACTAGGGACGGGAGCCATACTAAGGAAATATTTATCCCTTCCAGGCTTCCAGTTCCTATCTTTGTAGTACTCATATCTAGCTGTACTATTCTAGAGTGCACCATCTAGGTTTCTCACAAGGAGATCTATTAGCTCATTTGTAATATCCTTTGGAAATGTTAACTAACGCAAACATCCATCCATCATTTTGGGTTACTCTAACCCCAGTCGGGTTCTGATAGTCCGTTCTTCTCTTAAACCATATCTGTTAGCTCCCATAGGGTATAACTGAGATGGGTGTGGCCAATTATACATATCTCTGTTACTGTTGAAGGTAACCCACAATGCTTATATTTTTCTGCCTGAGTTGAAAATATCGATAATCTTCATTAACTGGGTACCTTGTACCCTTCTCATCATGCTCCTTTTACTTAATGAGGCTTGTACCTACCTTCTGAATCTCTCATTGATTTTCACCATAGGGGTGGATAGATATTCTTGCCTTAAGGCTCCTTATCGAGAGGCTTACGCGCCTTAGTACACACATGATCTACTGAAGACCTTGTATTTACTCATCACAAGCATCATGCAAAATCGAGTTTCTCTGACTAAACTCTTCCACAACCACATGCAATCTCTTACCAACTATCTTTTGGTTATATGTATCGTCTTATTACGAGTAAAATAGAGTTTAAGAGTTTGAATTCTTACAACTGAGCTCTCCCACACGATCTAGAGTAAGAATAAAGAGTGACAGTACTAAATGCCCTATAGCCTCCTACTTATAAGTGTGGTACACAACACACCCATAAACAAGACTCTCCTAGACACGGCTCATAGACTCCCTTAGATAGAACTGCTCTGATACCACTTTTATCACGACCCAAACCGAAGGGCCGCGATGGGCACCCGGCGTCTTACTCAACCGAGTACCAACGTAACATATCTTTCTTATCATACTATCATTGGTAACTGGGCCAACATGGCCACAAATTGTAATGTATAACTATAAGTGGGAAAGCACTGTATCAATGAACCATCTTTCTTGAAACATGAATACATATGGGCCGTCAAGACCTCTGACATATTGTACAAAATGAACCTCTGTCTACAAAGCCTCTAAGAGTATTATACATTAAATGGGATCGGGTACCGGCCTACCTATAAATCTATAGCAAACTCCTGACACGATGACTCATAGACTCGGCTGCACTCCAAATGAGGTGGAGTGTTACCGATCCTTCACTAAATGCTAACCTCATCTACTATGAGGGCTCGTTAAACTGATTGTCTATACCTGCAGGCATGAAATGCAGCGTCCTCCAAAAAAGGGATGTTAATACGAAATAATGTACCGCGTATGTAAGGCAATCAAATAATTGAAAGCTAAAACTGAACTGATAATATAATAACTGAAAGTAACTGGGAGTCAAAGATAATCTGAAGATATGCTTACCTGCTGATACTGACTCAACTTTGTCAATATAGTAAGTAAAATAGTTGTCCGGCCTTATAAGGCTCAGTATGTATAACTGCTCTGCCGTAGTAGGCTCGCTCATAGGCTCTCGGCCATACTATGCTCTGTATCTCGGCCAACTGGGCTCGCTCATAGGCTCTCTACCACAGTAGGCTTGGTATATAACTTACCATCTTATCAGAGGTTTCCCAATAGGGGCCTGCCCACCGATTATAGCTCGATGGTGTTGAAAATGCTATAATACTGTATATATANGTAAAATAGAGTTTAAGAGTTTGAATTCTTACAACTGAGCTCTCCCACACGATCTAGAGTAAGAATAAAGAGTGACAGTACTAAATGCCCTATAGCCTCCTACTTATAAGTGTGGTACACAACACACCCATAAACAAGACTCTCCTAGACACGGCTCATAGACTCCCTTAGATAGAACTGCTCTGATACCACTTTTATCACGACCCAAACCGAAGGGCCGCGATGGGCACCCGGCGTCTTACTCAACCGAGTACCAACGTAACATATCTTTCTTATCATACTATCATTGGTAACTGGGCCAACATGGCCACAAATTGTAATGTATAACTATAAGTGGGAAAGCACTGTATCAATGAACCATCTTTCTTGAAACATGAATACATATGGGCCGTCAAGACCTCTGACATATTGTACAAAATGAACCTCTGTCTACAAAGCCTCTAAGAGTATTATACATTAAATGGGATCGGGTACCGGCCTACCTATAAATCTATAGCAAACTCCTGACACGATGACTCATAGACTCGGCTGCACTCCAAATGAGGTGGAGTGTTACCGATCCTTCACTAAATGCTAACCTCATCTACTATGAGGGCTCGTTAAACTGATTGTCTATACCTGCAGGCATGAAATGCAGCGTCCTCCAAAAAAGGGATGTTAATACGAAATAATGTACCGCGTATGTAAGGCAATCAAATAATTGAAAGCTAAAACTGAACTGATAATATAATAACTGAAAGTAACTGGGAGTCAAAGATAATCTGAAGATATGCTTACCTGCTGATACTGACTCAACTTTGTCAATATAGTAAGTAAAATAGTTGTCCGGCCTTATAAGGCTCAGTATGTATAACTGCTCTGCCGTAGTAGGCTCGCTCATAGGCTCTCGGCCATACTATGCTCTGTATCTCGGCCAACTGGGCTCGCTCATAGGCTCTCTACCACAGTAGGCTTGGTATATAACTTACCATCTTATCAGAGGTTTCCCAATAGGGGCCTGCCCACCGATTATAGCTCGATGGTGTTGAAAAT